>MU186371.1:58138-71557 GCA_016904865.1 Pissodes strobi
GTCACGCCTTGGAGATACGCGGCGCACTTATTCACGTCTCTCTTTAATACATTTTTCTAATGTGTGAGATCGGAATTTTAATAGCCTCTTGTCGCACTCACACATCAAATGGGGACTTTTGCCTATAAAAACGCCACCGCAAAACGAGATCGTCAGAAGAAAATCCACTCGCGAAAGCTTGAGACTGGTTAAAGGAGAAAGAAATCCACTCGCGAAAGCTTGAGACTGGTTAAAAGAGTAAGAAAAACCCACTCGCTTTGCAAAAAGCTTGAGACTGGTTAAAAGCGCAAAATAAATCCACTCGCTTTGTTAAAAGCTTGAGACTGGTTAAAATTTCCACCTATTTTCAATTTCTCTAATTTTGGCTAGAGACTGGTGTCCGACTCCACTCGCCAAAACTCTTATTCAAATTTTCACATATTCTGATATCCAATTAGAGTCAAAGTTTCTCACACCGCTTATATAAATTTGCAAAGATATTGAGCTTATCGGTAATTTTCCTGAGCCAAACGAAATTAAGAACAAATCCTAAAACCTCAGCCATAGGCGCAACTCGCAGGGGAGTCCAGACGACTTCTTTACAGATAAGTAAATTATTTGGGTTCACTTAAATTCATTACGATTTAATATTTAGACATCATTTTAAGGCACGGTCGTACTTTCAAAACCTAATGCTTTAGGGTGATCAGATTCTCGTAAATTGCGCGATTTTAGTTAGATTTAGGATGGGGAGGTGATTGTGACCAAAGATGTTCAAGTAAACTTAAACTCTCTTATATCCGAATAACAAGTTGGGCTAATAGTGTTAAGATTCTTAAACAAAGGGTACAATAGTCCTACGGGACGCGAAAAGAGCCTGCGGGACAAGAAAAGATTCTTCGGGACAACCCCCCAAAAGAACCTTATGACGTAATTCCGTGGGGGTATCTAAAAATATATATATTATACGTCTTGGTCAGATCTTATCAGCTACGCTCTCAGCTTGTTACTAATTATCTTTAGTATGTGCATGTATACGAGGTGGTATGCATATTATTATATTTTCCGAATGAGTAATGTGAATGTATTGAGCGTAGAGCACAGTGTAAGGGCAAATACTTTGGTTTTTTTTATTAAGCGGTCACGGTTTACTTCTTGGTTCGGGGCCTGATTGAAATATCGTAACTTAATTCTCGTAAATAATGTGTTTTTTTTATGTACATGATTCCTTTAGTAGATAAATTCATTTAATGTTGTATGTAAGTTCTTTTATAGATTAAAGGTTATTTTCTATAAATTAATACGGCGTTTTCATTAAACTGTACAAGTAAAGAAAAATAGAAATATAAGGAATGGTCATCTGTGTTTTATTGCCAGTATTGACTGGCCACTTAAAAAATTGTAATTATTCGAGATAATCGTTGCACAAACATCTACTTTAGAACCTACTATAAAACAACGTCAATTAAACAGG
Source organism: Pissodes strobi (assembly GCA_016904865.1). Classification (NCBI taxonomy): domain Eukaryota; kingdom Metazoa; phylum Arthropoda; class Insecta; order Coleoptera; family Curculionidae; genus Pissodes; species Pissodes strobi. The sequence goes on from MU186371.1 coordinate 59,592, forward strand.
GTCTTAGCCGACAGTAATAATATCTATTATTATTATTGTTACGATCACGTCCAACAAAGTTGCTGGCTTTTGGGTGCAAAAAGGTGTACCGGGGTCAGGGGCGTTTCAGTGTTAAGGTCTCGATTGACGTTAATAGTAAAACTTCGCTTCTTAGGTAAGTATTTTGCGTGCCTAAGAATGATTATAGATAAAGTATAGTACTTAACTTACGTGTAGTGAACCATAAGAAACTCTGATGATTGTTAAACTAGCCGCAAGTAGCTCATGTCGCATAATTATCCTCGTTTATTATGGCCTATATTATACACTCGTTAAATAATATTCTTTTATACATGCTATGCAAATACTTTATGTTGAAATGAACCCATTTGGGTAGGAAGAAGCGATCCTGTAAAGGTCTGGTCATACAGTAATTTGTTCATTATTAAAATTGAGTACAGGCTGAACAGGCATCGTGTTTTTTTTTGCTGCTGTCATTATAGCCTGTAATATTTATTATATTGATTCTGAAGAAAAATATGCCGCTATAAGAAGTGAGTAAACTAGAAAATCAAAACACGAACAAGCACACAAACGAAGAACTAAGCATAAAACTGCATTGATTTTGCACTTGCAGATATATCGAGCAGAATCCATAAGTTGGAAGTGTAAGAGGCTTGAGCATATCGATCAGCTGGGTCTCAACTGCATATGCCCCTGTGAAATGTCTATTTCGTCTTATATGATTTTACATAAATCTATTCTAGGTTTTTAAATGATCAAACGTAAAATAACATATTACAAGCATCTAAAGATAAGACGCGATAAAAAAAACTAATAAGCAGATACAAAAGAAAATATAAAGATGAGGTCGCGACTAATTAACCTAGCAGAAAAAGTGCTAACATGAAGACTCTCACATAGTTGGGTGTATCAGCTAGCCGGTTAAATATGCAGAATGCAGAAAAAATTGCTAAATATTCTGAAGATGCGTGAAAATTGTGATAATAACAATATGTCTCATTGCACCCAAATAAAACCCTATGACCATCCATGTCAGATAATAACTAATCAGTCACATTACAAATGCGCATAGGTATCTCTAAGGGCATTAAGGTTATTCCCCATGAACGTTATAGTATCTGAAGAAATGTCAAATAGATATATAATGGTATATAACAGCTCGATTAGGCCAAGCCTGCCTAAATGAGTTATCATTTTTCATTGGAACTGGAACACTTCAATATGAGATACTGTTGTTAAAAAGGGAGTCGGTTTGATAATATGTATGTAAAGAGGTTTCATATTTAGGAACAGTTGAGATTCAGTTGCCCTCAACATAAGCTGGTGTTGTGCAATCGCGCTTTACATATATTCAATGCAAAATAGAGTAGCCCGTTTTGAAATTACGTATTTCTTCAATAGTTGAAAACCAAATTTGCAACGTTTATACTTGCTTAGGTTTGAACACAAATCTTACTTAAACGACAGCCAGCCAAACGATCTTAAGTGGACCCAACAATGGCTTTTTACTATTATCAACTAATTTTCAAATTTTATGTGCAATAAGTTAAATTCTGCGATAAAGTGAAAATATCCCAAAGCAAATTTGTTTCTTCACTGGCAGAAAGCTTATAATACTAAGCTGTAGTGCTGCCAGGTTTTGAAATTATATACTTTTCGGGTAAGCAAGCACTTATATAATTATGTGAAAATTGACAGTGTGCATTTTGGGCCACCTGAGTCACGCTTAAAAGGTTGTAAACAAGATTACATATTAAAGCGCTTTAATTATAAATATTTTAGCTTGTTTTGCAAGGGGACGTTTATGTTGTGCAAAAAGTTTTAAGTGCACTAGAAATAGGTATTATCGAACAATGAAATGAGAAGTAAAGTGGCATGAAAATAATGAATAATATTAGATTTAAACTTCCCTTAGTACGTCAGAAATAGGAAATATATTGTTCGAATAGGTACTTTAAACTAGTGCAAAAACACAAATTATGCAAAGCCACATAGATCATATTTTGATTTTATTTTCAAGTATGTAGGTATATAAATATATTTTCAATACCACTGTACGAAAAAGTACATTTACCCTATAGTGTTTTGCATTCAAAAAGTGGTACTGCACACTATCGTGTGCGATAATTACAAGATTAATCGACTTACCTGTAAGGAAGATCGATAGGAATTATCCGAGCATCTCCGCCGTCCTTCATTATACTTTGTAGTATACAATTTTATCCCAACCGGTACAAGTTTCAAAGAAGTTATCAAAAAACATGATGATTCAGCCGTCCCAGGCCCGGTCGCTCGAGCTCATCGTCCTGTTGCGTCATTACAATTTTGGTTCCTATGAGATTTTTGATTACATTGCATTTGGGGTAATAGGGAGAAGGTAAAGACTGGATGGGTTTGTAATGAAGGACGGCGGAGATGCTCGGATAATTCCGATCGATCTTCCTTACAGGTAAGTCGATTGATCTTGTAATTATCCTTCGCATCTCCGCCGTCCTTCATTATACTTTGTAGCTGTTTAAAGTATTTGCGATGTAATCTACATTAACTAAAAATTGCGACTTTCTGTGGTCTTAGATTTGCAAGGCCCTTTTTATAAACTAAAATCCAAATTCCAAATAGGCATTAGATTTAATAGTATACATATGAAGGTACACATGTTCAACGCTTAACTGATATTAATTTATTTGTTAACTTATTTTTAATACTATACCAATATTCTTATGTAATATGATAATGAGTTGGTAAGTAAGTTACTCGGTAAGTTATAATTGTAACTTAATATTTATATGATTTCTTAGAAATTATGGTTCAATAAACAAAATGGAAATTCAGTGGGATTAACCGCGATAGGTTTGTTATAGAATTATGAGAATACTTTTGATTTTTCTGTCCAGCCAGCGTGCTTCTGAGTGGTTTGTCATTTAACTTCCATTCTTAAGCTGCGAAATTGCCACGTGTCGCGTGCTGCGTGCCCCAAACTTTTTCGTCTTATACGGCTGGCTCTTAGTATTGACTTGACTCATCTGCTAATGGTTTGACTGCTGGCTGGGTGATGGGGCTTTTTGTGAGTCAGTATTAAAAATTTTCTTTGGTTTTGTAATTTATGATATCGATTGAATCTGCAAAGGCAACGATCTATTAGCATATTTACCGTATCTATGAATGCTGTAATTTCTCTTTTTGAACAGAAAAATAGGTATGTTCACTACCTGCAACTGCAATTGCAGAGAGTGGAGGGTGCGATCGATTGTATCTGCTAATACAACGACCTATTCACCTTTTATTGATTGGTAGCACCCTTTTTCCTTTTGTGCGTTCTATGTAAATCTCTAATAGTGTACATAGTTCAGGTTGATTAATAAAATAAGGTAATATGATTTTTTTTTATTTTTATTTTTTTTAATATCCAAATTACAGAAAGTGCAGATTTGTGTGAATTCATGGTAAAGTAGGGTGACCCCGAAGACAATTGAATGTTTAGGAACTCAAGAATAAGTTTACGGTTATTGTTATATATTTGTTGGTGCTTACAAAACCAGTAATTCCTACATTTATTGTAAATATTTCCGCATTGTTTAAGGGTGCTATCTGTCAATGAAGAAATAATCACCTTTATAGCTTCATTAGGTACGCTTTGTTGTAGAAAAGCTCTCTGTTTCCATAGGATTACGCCTAGACTCTAGATCAGCTTCCTTATTGTCTTTTGATTTATGAAGCGTAAATATAGATGTTTTTACCTTCACATCATTTCGAAATAGCTTTTGTTATACTATTTAATTTATTGAATCGTACACTGCCCATTTTGTTTATGCACGATATGGCCGTTGCATTATCAATTTAGAGAATAGGGCTGTTTGAGTTTTTTTTTTTCAAAGTATCTTAAGCCGAAAAGGCTGCTTTAAGTTTTAGGATGTTTATGTGAACGCCACAGTCTTTTGCGTTCCGAAAAACCTTTGTGATTCTTCCCATTGCAGAAAACACCCCAATCGGTTCGTGAGTCATCTGAAAATATTTCTAAAGAAAATTTATGTTGAGAAAAACTTGGAACAGACATCATTAAGTTTTTTAACCATCAATTCAAACCTCCTTCCATAGTGAAAGTTATCTTAATCTTTAATCTAAAATTTTTTTGCCTCTTTAAAGATTTTATGTGTAACCAGCTGGCCAAACAGCAAGTAGTTTTCCGACGACTTGTGCAAATAATCTGATTTTATAGTTATTCTTTTTCCTAATGTTTTGTATGTCTTTATAAATTATTTCCCTTTTCTCTTGAGTTAAGGCTATTGTCATGTTAGTTGTATTATAAATAAACCCTAAAAATGGGCATTGTTGCTCAGGAATAACTACGCTTTTTCAGAATTAATTATAAATCCTAAATCTTTTAATGTTTGTGTAATTTCATTTGTACTTTTAAGTAATTCTCTTTTGAAATACCAATAACTAGCCAATCGTCTAAAGAGAGTACAGTTTTTATACCCATTAATTGTACATATCTTACAACTAGTTCCAGAAGGTTTGTGAAAAGATGTGGAACTGCATAGGCGCAGCCAGAAAATATGTTTAGGGGGGGCGCAACATAGGTTGTGCAAAGAAAAATTTGGGGTGGCACACCCTGATGTCATACTTTTAACCAGATGGAACGTAATTAAACTGGTATAGTACGTCGCAAAAATCGAACCTTCAAAACTTCATATTATGACTACTGTGGATTGGAATTTTCCCGAGAATGCTTAATTTGAAATTAAATTTTGTGCCGTCCTGTAGTCTTCGAGTTTAAAATAGGATGCTGTCATAAACCTATTTAAGTTTTTAAGTTGGCATAAATCGATATTTCCCATTGAGTGAGTACGACGATAAGAATTCGCCATCCACCGATTTACATTCCTCGACAGCCCCGATTTTTAAAAGTTCATTAATCGTCGATTGATACTTGGCGATTTCACAGTTCTTAATGTCGCAACGTACTTTGCTAATCTGGAGTGGTGTCCTTGAAGGGGATTTTATAACCTTGTATCCATGCTATTGAATTGTTTATATTTAATTTCTGCCAATTTTGAACGTATAATATTAGTTCAGACGGTTGGCTAATTTAAATTATTGAAAAGGAGGCCTAAAACCCACGGACTAGTTGTTCCTGTAATTGATCGAAGTAGTTGTTTTGGCGTGCAGTTGCAGGATTTAGTACAGTTTCTACTTCAACATTTAATTTTGGTGGTCTGAGGACATTGCAGTTGGCGAATACTTCTCTATCATACTGTTTTCTTTTTTTTTTATTTAGTCCCTTTAATAAGTAATTTTTCCACCTAAAAACTATTTGGGTATGTAGTTGTTTCTGATGTTCGTAAGTCTCGATTCGAATGAGATACTTCCTCAGCTAGCATGAGAGGATCTTCTAATGCATCTGCAAATGCAAAAGAATTTCCTTGGTTTAGCTACTTATGGTATCGATTGCATCTGCAAATGCAACGATCTATTAGCATATTTACAGCATCTGCAAATGCTGTAATTTCTATTTTTGAACAGAAAATAGCTTCATGTATATATTCACTACATGCAACTGCAATTGCAGACAGTGGAGGGTACGATCGATTGTATCTGCTAATACAACGGACTCTTCACCTTTTTGCGTGCTGCTTAACCCTCGTTATGCTATCGACTGCATCTGCAAACGCAACGATTTTTTTGCATATTTATAGTATCTGCAAATACTGTAATTTCTGTAACGTAAGGAAAACGGGATATGACGAACCATAGACAAGAACTTGCATGTTGTCTTCTTATGTAAGAGCGTTGCAATAGTATGGTGGTTATTTGTTTATGTATCTGCAAATACATAGCACTATACCGTTTTATTTTTGTCGGTACATAATATATCCTTTACATCGGCAAATGTAGGGATATAGTGTGCCTCTAACATAATATACCTACTGGGGTGGAGGCTGTTGAGGCCTTGCACATCTGCAAATGTGAAGGCCAATTTTAGTTAAAGTTATTCGCATCTGCAAATGCGAACTTGTAAATAGGTATTATGATTATTTATTAACATCTCCTGCAAGCAATGTTTACTCCAATTTTTTCCTCACCGGCCGGCTCATATCAACACGAATTATTTACGAATAATGCGTTCCGGTAGTACATCGATTCGACAAAGCCGAACTATAACATTCCGATAAATTTATGACTAGCGGCTAAATCCCCTAAGTTGCGATCCAAAATACTGCGCGCGATGCGACACGAATCCATGTGTCTACGTTCTAGCAAAATTTCTATTAATTTACCTTTTTTTCCCTAATTTTGGATTAGCTTTGGGTTCTATTGACCGAGTCCCCGTAGCGAGCGAAGCGAGCGGAGGGCCATACAAAGTCATAATAATACCCAACATGGGATTATGGCTAGTTTTTAGGGGCCAATTTCGTGAGAAAACGACACTCTCGACTTACTCAAAAAAAATTTATACAGTAATAACAATAATTACAATATAAATAGTCCTTATTCCCCTAAAACAGCGTTTTTGAACACTGGTATTGAGGATAATTGCATTTTACTAATAACAGTAAGTACGAGTTCCCATAAACTCTCTAGTACTGTGGCTATGAATATCCCTTGAAAATATTATGTTAATATTTAATTTTTGAGTTTTATTTATTATCCTGTAGATAAGTTTATTCTGTTCATACTCTCAAATTCTCATATAGATCTACAGTATGAGTCAGTGGATCATAATTACTTTTAGTATTTTGTTTTGCAATATTTGCATCGAATTGTAGTTTATAATCCCACATGTACCCCATACGGGGATCAAATATCGAAAACGTGATAATACGAAGGCATTATAACCATTTTGATTCTATTTTTTATATTCATCTTTATATGGTATAAACGTTTTACTCTATGTAAAACATTAATAAATGTAACAATGTTTTGTCATGCCCTCGTATATAAAGAACAGTTTGCTAGTATAATTAAAATAGCAGTCAGCACATTTAATTTTGTTAAGATAGCGTCTGCCTCGCTGACGAGAGGTAGAATATGTATTTCTTTACTGATTCATTCGCATGTCTGACTGTAACCCCTTCGCACTTTATTTTATTCTGATATAGTTAGTTCTAGAAGTTTGAGAGTGGTTTAATTTTAAGTTTTTAAGTAAATAGATTAAGCTTACAAGTGTCATATTTATTCATAATACTACGGTTTAGTATTATATACATTTAGTTTGCTTTTATACGAGAGATAGTTTCTGTTTTTATATATCTAAGATAACCAGGTATTTGTGTATTTTTGAAATTTTGGCACATAATCTTATATGGACTCACCCCCTGATTGGCTTCTTACGATGATTGTTGCCCCCTTTTTTCGCCTATTGCGAGCAAGACGTATCACTATATCACTAACACTTTCACTGTCTTAAAATACGATTTTAAGGCATTTTTCTTCTTAAAAGTAAAAGAAAGATCGGATTTATGGATTCTTTACCAGGTACTTGTCACCGAACGGTACAAAATTGTAGTGACGCAACAGGGCGATGAGCTCGAGCGACCGGGCCTGGGACGGCTGAATCATCATGTTTTTTGATAACTTCTTTGAAACTTCTACCGGTTGGGATAAAATTGTATACTACAAAATATAATGAAGGACGGCGGAGATGCGTGCATTCTACATGTATAAGAATAATAAAAAATATCAAATTTTACTATCCATTTATTATTATTAAACAGGTTTCTGATATAGTACCCCAACTCTTTAACAATTCATCTATATTAAAGTACATTATCTGCTGATAATGATAACACGGTTACACGCATGACTTTCAATGAATTGCAATGGCGGCTGGTACTTCGCCGGTCGCCGGCGATACCCCACTCTATACTTTATAAACTTTAGATGCGCAGCTTGAAGTATTGAATTCGGTGCAAATTGCATTTGCAACGAGCAATATCGAAATCCTATCGATCTACTTCTATATCGAACGATTTTATTTTTCATTACATCATGTATATGATTAGATACAACATAAGAGTATATGTAATGTATGGTATATCTTCTATGTTAATTATACATAAGTAATATTAATACAATAACATATTTAGTATATTGGTGTTGAAATATGCTAGTCAGCAATAATATGGTTTTCCAATTGCAATTGTAACGAGGCCGGGAATTAATAATAGTATATTATATACCTAGGTTGAAAAGTAAGCCATTATTTACTGAGCACTTTTATATCCTGAGGCGCGTAGTGCCGAAGGATATAATGTGCGGGGTTAATAATGGCCTTCTCAACCGAGGTATATATAGAATTTTTTTACTACTAACACTGATATATTATCATATTTGATTCGATTTGATTTTTGATTAGTCATTTTCTACTTATTTTTCAAATAGTTCGAAATATCAGGTAGCCTGGAAATTCAGTTGTCTAACTGACAGAATTAATTTAATTTTGATGTCATTTTCCGAAAGATAGACGCTATATAAAAGTTAAAACTGTAACGTGTGAATAAAATAATTGGAAAATGGGTGAAAATTTTAGTGAGAGTGATTTAGATATGGGAGTACGTACCCCTCTTGAACTTAGAGAGACAGCAACTACTGCAGGTAGCGATTTGTTGCCAGAAAAATCGAAGAAAGTGTACATTTAAGTATTAATAAGAATACTATGGGGAGTCATGAAAAGTGAGTCATACTGTATATATTTTTTTACTAGTAGCACTGATATAATCGTTATCATTATTTGAATTGACTAGATTTTGAAATTAATCATTTCCTACTCATTTTTCAAATAATTCGAAATGACAACTAGTTGTCAAACTGACAAGTTGAAACTTAAATGACATTTTCCATTTCATTATTGACCTAAGTTTTTTTTAATATTATTTTTACCTAGGGTGAGAAATGTTACTTCTCGTTTGAGGAATGGAGTAAATAATGGTGATTTATCATGTTAGTAGTTAAAAAAAATGTAAGTCTAACGAGCGACTAGGTGTTTTGATTCACCTATTACATGGCGACCCTGCCAAAGTTTTCGAGCAGTTCGAGTTCTTGAGTTAAGTTTTCTGGGGCTGTATTGAAATGATCTGATCAGTTTATCACTATCAAGCCCGCAACTGACGGCAAATGCTTCAGCTTTACTGCCTTTGTTGTCAGTCTTATTGTGATGTTTGGGCCAGTTGGTGTTATGGGAATTGAAATCTCTCAGGACAATTATTTATGAATTGGGGTGATCAACCTGTATTGAATCAAAAGTTCCTACATTTAGTCCAATATTTCATGACTCATGCCGGTCTAGCCCTGTCATTTTGTAGATTTTTCAAAAGAACCTTTAAAGCTATCTAGATGTTTTCTCTGATGCTTCTACAATATATCATCTGGGTTATCGCTTTATCTTGGATCATTTACGCAACAAAGGTTATTCAATTTTGATCTTAAGGTGTCCTAGTCTGTTGGTTGTCTAATCTTTTTAAAATCAGTTTCAGCGTTTTAAACCTCCTTGATATCAGTTTTAAATTAAATTTTAGATCTGAAATACTGATTTGCTGAAAATTGTCGAATACTAGTTAAATAATAAATAACTAATAACACGTAAAATATTCGACATTTCTTGAAAATAATCATTGAGTGGTCTGAATGTGAGACACATGATTCAAGTTTTAAATGAAACTAAAGTACAAGGTAAGGTATGCATATAAATATTTACATGGACATTAACAAACGGGCTGTTATGTGCATCAAATATTAAATCAATTAAATAAAACTTTAATAGATGAGTTGGAACTTATTTATTTAAACATATTGACTTATTTTTCCATACACACCAAGAACAAACTTACCAAGACTTTATTATTACCTTGTCTTGATCTTTACCCTCAAAATTGAGATCGAGAAATATAACCAACAGTCTCGCCTATGTAAGTTTCACGACGAACATTAAGGGGAGAAACATAATTTATATAAGATGGGATATGTTTTTCAAAAAATAATTTACTTTCAATTTCTTATTAAAGGTAATGCAGAATTTACTGAAAAATTTTGCATAGTGAAACGTTTTACTCAATTTGATTATTTTTTCATAACTCAATTCGATCAGTTTGTATATAATATTCATGAAACTATTCAAGTGACGTTTTCAAACTTATAATCATCCGTAAATTTGAAGGAGTATTTAAATTTTTTTAGGACAGACCTTCAATCTGGAGCTACGTTTTGCGTCGTAATATAGAAATAAGTCTCTATTAGTTATAATAAAAAGTTTCAACCCGTTAGTTAAAATGGTGCAAGACAAAAATAAAACATTAGAAAGCATAAGGATGTTAAAAATATGTCTAAACTTTCTTATATATTTGATGTTCCGTGTTTTGCAGCTGCACGTATTTTTTAGAAACTCTGCTTCGAAATGCAGTAGACCAAACTATGTAATTTAGATAATAGTATATTATGATATAAGTGTATAAGAGAGCCTTTAAAGCACGCGCGACATATTTCAAAACACGACGCGCAGCGGAGTGTTTTGTAAGTCGCAAGAGCTTTAGAGGCATTTTATACACGTATATCATACGCTATTTTTTATTACGAATGCATCATATTCTCAAAAATGTTTTAAATATTAAACTTAAGGGATATATTGACGAATATATTAATCTGACACATTTGACATGATCAAATATTTCTATAGCAACCTTTAAAAAAGTAGGCGCATCATAAACATCATTTTAAGCACGCTGTAGCGTGCGATAATCGTTGATTATGATGCATGCGTAATAAAAAAGTATATTATCTAACTTTCAACCAACAACGAGCATTTAATAAAAAAATATATGAATTAAAAACACAATAAGATTCCTTGGCCCCAAAAATTCTCCAATAATCCAATATCTCATCATTATCCATCCTTTCAGCTCTTTGCTCCTACAGTCCCTCCCAACCCTACCTCAGCCACTCTATACGAAAAAAATACAACCCGAAAACCCTGAAAACGACAGGTCGTACAATATATTAAATTCCAATTATTATGGAAACTCGAAAAACTGGTGAAAAACATATTTACCCCCGATTTCCACCCGCTTAATATTGCTCGAAAACAATCCGAGCTATGTGAAAGAATATTGAATGAATTAATATGTATTTAACTTTTTGTTATATTTTCGTCCACTGCGTTGGATTTATTTCCATGATATACTTTTCTCACTGAAATAAATTATTCCGCCGATTTGAATTTTCATTTAGATAATAATTACCAGATATAATTCAAGCAAATCTAGACTGTTTTCCATATCATACCAATCATTTATATTTGGCGCTAATATTTCCTTTAAAATATTGCACTAAGCCGTTTCGGCTTAGTTCTTCTTGAGTGCATTATTATCACGTACCACATTTTTTGCCTTTAGAAAATTCAATAATGTCACAAAAACAGTTGATATATTTTTCGATAGGTTTGCCCTAACATATTTGGCGTGAAAAGTGATTTTTTAAAAGTAGCGTTTGTACAGGGTGGCTCGAATTGGTGTCTGTATGGGGAACTCGAAAACCGTAAGAGATACAGTGACGGTCAAATTAAGGCAAAATTGCGCATTTAGGTGCCTCAGAAAATCACCAAGTTGTTGTTCTAAATAATGATAACTCAAGACTGTTCAATTATTGACCCCAAATAGTAAGAGTCAAATCTTAAGTTTGCTGTAGTGCTTAAGTTTTTGAACGGTATTCGGTCCATAGTTTATTCTAATATCTTCGAACAATGGCATTCTTTTTAGGTATCTTCAAAAATAATTTGAGTACATCAATGCACAATGTATCAATGTCGAAGGATGGGACTTGTACCTTGTCACATTAAAAATAGTCTTAAGAATGTTTTAAATCTACTTCAAAGTAATAATGCCCTGACTAAGGTCAGGATATACTATCTGAAAGCTTGGACGCAAAACAAATAATCTTTTAATAAACCTTATTGGCTGAATACCCGTTAATTA
>MU186372.1:0-37888 GCA_016904865.1 Pissodes strobi
CATTCGACTGACTTGCGCTTCATTCGGAAAGTTGAGAAAATATATCTTCAACGCTAATATCCCCATATGTTTAAAGAAAGGTAGCCAGTGCGTTCTTTCAGATATGGAGCAGAAATCTTGACCCTTACCAGAAACACAATACACCAAATCCAGGTAGCCCAATGGGCAATTGAACACTCTGTGCTGGGAATATCACGTAGAGATAAAAGTCCTAATAGCAATATTAGAAGAGCAACTGACGTGCTGCCGAGGGGATAACTCCTCTTAAGTGGAATTAGGCCGGACATAGGTAATAGGTGGGCAAAGCGCATCTTAGAATGGCGCCCTAGATCAAGTGCTTTTAGAAATAGAGGAAGACCTCCTACGAGGTGGTCAGATGACATTAAGATGATTGCGTCAGATTGGATGCAGATGGCTCAGGATCGAAGGGCTTTATTGAGGGAGGCCAATGTCCAGCTGTGGACACGTGGAGAGGCGGATTGATGATGATGATGCCCTTCTTCCCTGAAGGCAAATTTAGCATCTAAACAAAATTGCTTTGTGAAAGAATATCTTTAGTTTCATCAAACTTTTGTCATAAATCAACATGAGTTTTTCCGTAATTTTTACATAATTTTTTTTGCATATTCTATATTTTTTATTCACGCAACAGTGTCAACTATTTGAAAAACTAGTTGCATTTACCCCACCTTAACTTACTTTCAATATGAACGCAAAATAGAAAAAGAAATATTATCTTAGCTCAGGAAAAACTTAAGGAAATATTACCAGAATTAGCAACATCGCTTATAAGCTTTCAAATTGTATGTTGGCCGAATATAAAATTTGAGGTGATCGTGACACACTTACTGATAGATAGAAATCTCACTACATCGCGAATAGCTAACGCAAACCGTTGCGTTGTTTTGCATTTGCTGCGTGGGATTAGTGACTCGAATATGGGTCAGCCACGTGTGAAATGCTGATGCATTGCACGCGAGAGATCGCAGTTTGCTCAAATCGCAGTTATGTTTTTGCTGTTTAAGATTGGTAATAGAGAACTACTATATGCGTTCATTTTATAACAGAAAAACGGCTTATTTGGTTGAATGAAAAAACCTCTCTTCATATTTTGATGATTTCTTGCACTTACACTTAACAACCAAAAAGAATGAAATATTTTTCCTATATGTCCTGCTGGACAGTGCCTGCTGCTTATATTATATTTATGCCTATTTTATCGGAGATGGTTTTTAAATTGGCTTCAATGATATAAAGGGGAAAAAAACAAATCAAAGTAAAACACGCTTAAATAAACCATAAAGAAATTATTGTGTATTAGTATTAGAAATGTGATGAAATTTTCCCATGGAAACCTGGCTTAAGAAAGTTGTTAATATTCAATATTTCCAAAATTTCTTATATTTTTGATAAATTTTTAAGATATTCAATAATATGTATGCTGTCTGCACATCAGAGAAACGACGCTGTTACACCCTGTAGTGGATGTCAAAATGATTAAAGATGATTTTAAACTTATCAAACTTCTTTTCAAATAGGTTGGACCAGCATACTAGCTGGAAATCCTGATGAAATATCAAATAAGTACAATGCATATTTGGTTCATTTAATTCCAAATTTAATAAAGGGCAGAACTTTATTTTTGAGACTTGTCACAAAAAGGGGAACTTTTAGATCTGACCAAGAAATTCAAAAACAAACGTAGCTTTGGAGAGGATGAAAGTCCTTCGAGTCTTATTCGTCAAATCATTCCAGAAATCACTATGCTACGTACTAAATAATTCACTAAGAGAGGACGTGTTCCTTAAAAGCTTATAGTTAACAACTATAGACCCCTAAGTTTGCTTCCTGGTTTCTCGAAGGTTTTTGAAATGGTCGTGAGTGTTGTAACACGATTAGTTAATTGCTTAACAACAGGTCCTTACGCCATGGTTAATCAGCGGTTTCAGCAATATCTAAAGGCGTGGGTCATTCAGTTGGCAGTTAGGCGAAGGCGCCACTAAATTTTTAACTAGGAATATATCAATGATTCTTGAACATTGAAACCAGGGCCGTAAAATTTAGAAGCATACTCTAGATAAGAATATTGTGAAATTCGAAAATAGATTCTCATACCTTTCACTTTAGCTTAAAAAAATAAACATCTGGCTTAATTAAACTATTTATTTAAATATCAAATGCTTTCTTAAACACTCTGAAGACAATTAATTATATTTCAAATTAAGTTGAGTTTATGGTATCACCCATAAACTAATGAAAAGATTCTCTAAAATGTATATCATCTAGATTATCAGACTATTAAATCAAACCAAAATATGATACTAGGTTCTATGACATTGACTGTCTAATTTCTGCTTGGAAATAGTTCTAGTTAATTCCACGGTAGCGATAATATCATTAGACCGATAAATAGTTAATAGGGATCCACCAAATCAATGAATTAACCTGTGAAGTAAATATATGTATAATATAGCCGGTAAATATCTGCAGGCCAAAACGAAGTGAGCTCATTCCGGGACTTGTATTAAGGCGACAAGTTAAATTTGCAAATTGCGATTAAGTAAAACAGTCTACTGCCATGAGGCTTACAGCCAATCACAGTTAAAGCGTACCGTTCAGGTAGATAGACGATATACAAGAATAAATCAAATAATTATCACAACATAAGCGAAATAAATTCTCTATTCGAGATAATATCGGATATGATAATGAAGAAATAGAAGGAATAGATATGATACAAGATAATAGATGACCTAAAGCTGTTTATCGGTAAGTTCTATAAGCAAAAAACGGTAAGTAACAGTAATAGATACAATATAAGAGATAAGACGACCTACAGTCACTTAACGGTAACTTCATTAATAAAACGATAATTAAGTAACGGTAAGAGGTACGATGTAAGAAAGCAGACGAACTACAGTCGTTTAACGGTAAGTTCATTAAACAAAACGATAAGTAACGGTAACAGCTACGATATAAGAAAATAGACGACCTACAGTCATGTAGCGGTAAATTCAATGAATCTAATTACGGTAAAAACAGTAATAGGTACTAGATAAGATACTATAAGACCTACAGTCATGTAGCGATAAGTTCAATAAACAAAAACGGTAAGTAACGATAATTGAGGCAATAAAAGGTCATTTTCTATCTAAAGTCCTTAACGGTAAATTTGAAATAAAATGAACAAAATGTAGAGCCTACTTGTATCTAGTAGATTTTTCAGACGTGGAATCTACCGGCGTTTCCTGTGAAGCTACGTTTCCACCACGTGGTCGTATTACTTCGACAAAAAGCCTCTATCAGGCGAAATGGAACCGGAGAACTCTCTAGGTCAGCATAGAACAGGCCGCTGAAGGACCTTCAACCTCGAAGGAGGAAATTATGTCCCACCGAAGGTGTTCTGTTCCACAGAAGGTCCCTAGTTACATTATAAATAATTTTAACTATTCGACATAGACAGAGGAACGTGTAACAAACTTTTTTTCTATAGTAAGAGTAACCCTACTATCAGTAAAATCCCGTAATTAGACAAAACGACCTATAATTAGAGAACATACACAGGACAGTGAGGACAGTACATATGTCAATTAATTTATCTCACGACAAAATCAGTGAAAATATCAACGATAATTTCAGGTCGTTTTTATCCTTCTGTACGCTTCGAGCGTGCAGGAGAGAAATCCCGGCTAGCCAAGGAACCCATCCTTTCCAAAAAAGAATATCTACGACATTAGTCAAGAGGGAGCTTCAAACGGAGTCATCGGTTCGAGCAACTCGAAATAGCATTCATCGATACTGGTCGGTTGCACTCGAGAGTATCGACAACACAAATCGACCCGTAAAAGGAAAGAAATCGCACTACTGTATTTTGTAGCATTTACAAGGCTACAGTGGCAATAGGTCAACGGAGACCGCTATTTTTGATTTTACACAGGCAGCTTTGAGACATTTGGAAGCGGGTGATGTGGGACTCGATATCTACTTGGACCATTCAAAGGCATTTGATTGCCTAAACAGAAGTATGCTTTTGCAAAAAATTTTATTTATACGGAGTAGGGGGACGTGCTCTCGACTGGTTCAAATCTTATGTAAGTCACAGGACACAACGCGTTATTATCCAGAAGGATGGCATCTGGCAGATGGTTAGTTTGGAAAAAACAGATTATGTCTAAAAAAGAAATAACAGATATAATTCCTTTTAGAACTAAATTAAATAAATCAGAAAAACCTGACTTTACTTTAATCAAACAAGTTTGAATCTCAGCTTGAGGTAAGCAAGAGCATCAAGTTTTTGGATATGCATATTGATGCAGTAGTTGGACTGGTCTGAGCATAATTGACAATTTAAATAAGGAAATAAATAGAGCGAGCATCATACTGCCTGATATTTGTTTCAAAATATTTGGTTGATTCATCTAAAAGAATGCTGTATTTTGCCAATTTCGAAACTACCGCCAGATATGGTGAATTTTTTTGGGCTTCTAGTTCTAGGGCTCAAGAGGTTTTTATGATATAAAAGCGTATTCTAAGAATAATTTATAAGATGTACTTTTTAGAATCACGTCGAGATCTGTCCAGATCCAAGAAGCTTCTTACCACCTAAGCTTTTTATATCTTTGAAATAAATATGTTTGTTTTTAGATAGAAACAAACAGACCATTTCTTGAAATGATCATGAGTGAGACTGATGGAATTTATGACAGACTGTGTATTTGTAGTAAAAATCAGCATAGTTACCTGGCCAATAGGACAATGGAGACCGATATTTTTTTATTTTACACAGGCAGTTTTGAGACCTTTGGGAGCGGGTGATGTGAGACTTGGTATATTTTTGGACCTTTCAAGGGCATTTGACTGCCTAAACAGAAGTATGCTTTTGCAAAAATTACATTTATACGGATTAAGGGGACGTGCTCTCGACTGGTTCAAATCTTATCTAAGTCACAGGACACAAAGCGTTATTATCCAGAAGGATGGTATAACACATAAATCAGATATATTTGCAGATGACACAAATTTGTTAGTAAAAGGATCTAATATGTGTGAGACTAATAGGAACGAGGAAAGGGTAATCTGGCAGATGGTTGGTTTAAAAAAAAAACAGATTATATCTAAATAAAGAGAAAACAAAATTATAATTTCTTTTAGAACTAAATTAAATAAAATAGAAAAACCTGACTTTATTTTAATCAATGAATCTCAGTTTGTGGTTAGCAAGAGCATCAAGTTTTTGGGTATGCATAGGTATTGATAAGTAGTTGGAGTGGTCTAAGCATATTGATAAGTTGAATAAGGAACAGCATGCTACTGCCTGAGATTTGTTTCAAAATATTTGGATGATTCATGGAAAAGAATGCTGTATTTTGCGAATTTCGAAAGTACCGCCAGATATAATTTTTTAACCCTAGTTTTAGGGCTCAAGAGGTTTTAGGGCATAGAAGGGTTTTCTAAGAACAATTTGTAAGATATCCTTTTTACAATCATGTCGAGGTTTGCTTATATCCAAGAGGCAAACTTGCCACCTATGTTTTTTATATTTTTGAAATATTTATGTTTGTTTTTAGAAACAAAGAGATCATTTTTTGAAATGGTCATGAGTGAGACTGATGGAATGTGATATTTGTAGTAAAAATCAGCAAGGCTATCTGGTCAATAGGTCGACACAGACCGCTATTTCTGATTTTACACAGGCAGTTTTGAGACACTCGAAAGCGAGTGATGTGGGACTCGGTATATTTTTGGACCTTTCAAGGGAATTTGATTGCCTAGACAGAACAGGATGCTTTTGCAAAACCTTTATTTATACGGAGTAAGGTAACGTGCTATTAAGTGGCTCAAATCTTATCTAAGTCACAGGACACAAAGGACGGTATACCGCATAAATCAGATATATCGCAAAATACAGTTGCAGTACCTCATATTATAAATGATTTAAATTTTGAGATGGACAGTCCAGATTTTAGTATAACACAACTTGCAGATGACACAAAATTGTTAGTAAAAGGATCTCATATTTGTGAGATTAATGGGAACGCGGAAAGAGTCTTTAATCTGGCAGATGGTTAGTCTGGAAAAAACAGATTATGTCTAAATGAAGAGAAAACAAATATAATTCCGTTTAGAATTAAATTAAATAAAATAGAAAATCCTGACTTTATTTTAAGCAATGAACCTCAGTTTGAGGTGAGCAAGAGCTTCAACTTTTTGGGTAATGCATATTGATGAGTGCTTCGACTGCTCTGAGCATCAAAGAATAGCATATTGATAATTTGAATAAGAAACGAAATACAGCTTGTGATCTATATAACTGGCAACTTTCAACTTTATTTCCCTAAATAAGGACCTGAATTTTGCATTTATTTTTTTGAAATGAAAACTGCTTTAGGCGCGTTTAGCACATTTTATTTCCTGAGCGGTGAATGAGACTGAGCCGGCTATGTGACGCTCATTCGGGTAAAGTCGGGACAATTTCAATCAAGCGAGAGAGGAAAAGAGTCAAACGCTCGGCTCTCATGGCTGCAAGTTGAAATTTGTGCTTGGACATGATTTTAGGCAACAATTGGGGGCCGTCGACGGCTAATTGTTTTTGGCGATCCGATTTTCCGTTTCCGAGTTATGAAGTTACATGTGCGATTTTCCCAAATTTTGCTTTGACTGTCAAATAAATTAAACAATTTTGATGAAATTTCCTGGACACGTCTCTCGAACTCTATTGAAATTGGCGAGCAGGAAAATGATAAGTATTTTTCTGGCCATGTATGTTTTTGAAAAACGGGCACACTTTGGGTAGTTCTAGCAAGGAAAAAATTACAAGAATTGAAAAAAACGGAGACAACAGTTCGATAGGAAATTTCTAGGAGAAAAACTCTCGAAACCCTTCTCTGTTGTGAAAATGTTGGAAAAATGTACTTTTCAGAAAAAAGCAAACACTTCGATTTCTATAAGTAAAAGAAAAAAAAAGTATAGTTTTTTAGGAAAGCCGATTAATTATCGTATTAGAACACACTTTGGAAATTATAATGCCTTTTATACCGGGTGAGCTAGTTGAATTTAAACTTTTCGCCATTTTGAGTTTGACACATCAGGTTGTCCTTTAATATTTTATTGCTGAAAACCGAACCCATTCAATTGAAAACGCTGAATTGATGATTTTTAAAATTTTCAGTTGGAAACATTTTGCTTTAAACTTACGTGTCAGCCAACGCATATCGATTTTCAAGAGATCAATCCCAGATTCGTAAACCTTCTGATGTCCGCTATAAAAAATATTAATGACAATTTTTCGTACGAGACCGGGAAATACGACAAAATCGAGATTAAATTGAAGCATGCAGAAAATCGCAAAAAATTTACAAAGTTTTTAATATTTCGGCAATTTTGAAGAGTCTGAATAGATGATATACTTTACTCATCATATGACATGGTTAAGGTTAAAATCTGCAGATTTATGCATTTAATTCCTTGAAATCTCATTCAAAACGGTTTGTATCCGGAAAAATGGGTCAGGACTCAGGATCGAAAAATGTGGAAATTTATCGGTGATTAGAGGCAGTTTTTGGCGGATTTTACGGCATATTTGAAGGTAAAATTTTACTTTTAGTATAACGATGTGTATAGTTTTTCTTGGTAAGCAAGTAGATTTAATTGCCTGAAATCCCATTTAAAACGATTTGAATATGGGGAAATGGGGAAGATAGAAGAATTTGTATACTTTTCAAGAGATGCCGATTTTAATGGAAATTTTGAGGTAAAATTTTACTTTAAACATCGAAAAACCTCAAAACATATAATACTAATCTCATCACATTGTTGAAGCTTTCACTTCTTTCGCATGGCCTTAGGCACACAACGTCTCTTAAAATGTTTTTCTCTCAAAAATAATGACGTGTCAATCGGAAATATTCCTCAACGTTTCGTTGGAAAAACTATATCATCAAAGAAAATTTCTCCGTGGCTCTGATTTATCCTCAAATGGGAAACATATGGTAAAATTTACGACAGGACCTCTCTTTAGATGCATGGCTAACAGATAAGTACAGTGGCGTGCCAGAGGTAGTCGTTGAGGGGGATATTCGTTTTTTCCGTCGATGAACATCACCCGTCACGGCAGAGGCCTACCCTCCCACCGGGGTGTCACGCCCAAAAGTCGCTAAAAAAGCCGGTCTGATTGGGTATCAGGCGATTTCAGTTCAGTGAAAACGACTGCGCACGCAGCGCACTTCTTATGTTACAGGGGTTAATCCATATGTTATTAATTTAATTATTATTCTGGATAATTATATTTAATTAAGCTATAAAACTTAAACAAAATGACGTGTATTGTTTTAGACTTTTAAAGGCTTAATATTTATTATCCATGATGGGGAAATATATCCCCCCATATCCCCCCCTCCCCTGTGGCTATGCCAATGGATAAGTATCCCAGTTCTATTCACAAGCTTTAAACAAAAATATGCCAGGCAGTTGCAACACGTTTTTCCTGTTGAAGTTAAAAGTAAAGATTCTATTTAAAAACAAACCTAGCACCGTAGAGTCGTGTTACAAAGCCCGGCCCCGGTACTGGGGTCGTAGAGCGCCACCAGCTTTCCCCAACTAAACTGAAAAAGCTCCGCTGGTGCGCCGCTGGGCACGCTGATTAAATCAAAGGAACTCAATATTAACTTAACAAGAAAACACAATCTATAATTTAAGGAACAATCTATTTGCTACTAAGTCTTTTTTTTTAAACACAGCAACAATACTACAGTAAAACTTTTGACTATTTAAACGCAAAGGAATGTCAAATAACTATTAAAGTAATTGATAAATAGAGTACAATATGGAGATTGTACGGAGACCAATTCTGTTGTTAACACTCGGTACTGTATGCCTTACAACTAAATGCGCTAAACACTACAATCCGAAGTGATCACTTTGGTTTACTTAAGCTTATTACATAATATATGCATGCGTGCGCTAGTAGCTGCACCAATTAAAAATATAGCAATAATAGTAGGTAGTAATAAATGGCCACAATAATTAAATCAACTGACGATAAATTAATAAAAGGAATACAATTATTGAAGACATTCTTAAAGCTTGACAGTCAATGCTTGATTTATATTACAAAAGGAAAATTAAGAGCTATTATATCAATCGGTCAGAAAAATAAATGAATAATAAGACTTGGCACTTTTAAGGCACAATCTATAGTACAAAATTCATTATAATTCATCACAGAAAAAAGAGATAACAATAAAGATAAATGCTTCCGTACGATACCCCTTAGATCCCATGGAAGGTAGCTCAGCCGTTGAAGTAAAAGGAAGTACCTCTGGTGGAGGCACCGGGCACCTTCAGGCAAATTCAGGGACTGCAATGGTAACTCGGTGGTAAAATTGGCAGTGTGGTGTAGCCCGGAGATAGGTTTGATCCAGAGATAGGACTTTCCCGGAGATAGGACCCTGTAATAACCCAATACGCATTAGACAAAGCGCCCTTACTTCAATGAAAAACTATAGCTCCCCTTGCATAAATATATTTTCTTTATAAAACAAATCCCCCCAAAAATTATCAATGGACTTTCAATGACCATCAGCAAATAAAAGAAATACTAAGGTACAGACAACTTGAATATATAAAAAAAGATAGGCATGAATCACCCCTAAAAGAAAATATAAACTTCCCCATATGATCAAAACTAAAGTCACATTAAAATAAAAATTCAGATATGATAAAATTGAATAGATAAGATAACCCATGGAATGCAAATGGTGGACAATGTACAAAAAAAGGTTAACACAGATAAGGCAATTAAATCGTTAATTTAGACAAAAAAACTGTAGCAATAATTACCTCGCTCGTGTGTGAGGGTTGCTGGAGATTTGACCGTCTCGGTCTTATACGACGAACTCGGAAAGCCTCTAGAAATAAAGGAAAAGACCATTAACACCATGGCGTCCGCGTTCACAAGCAATAGAAAAAAATTAATTCCAGAGAAAATGCTTACCTAGTGCAGTAGTTAAATCGCGATAAATCGGTCGTGTCAAAGTACAAAAAGAAACCAACACAATATCCCAAAAGAAGGGTAGTATAAAATACAATACTAAATGTTGAGTCACTATGACTGCACTCAAGCAGAAAGCTTTTCTTCTCACCGAAGGGTATTTCTAGGACGACTCTCTATTCGTTTCAGTCAATTTGCCTTTCTCCTTCCACGAGATTAAAGAACTACGTAAAATCAGAAAAATGCCAAGTGATTCCATATGAGGAATAATTCTAAGATAATAAACGACTTAATTCTCGTTTATTAGGGTGGTAAAACGACGCGACGGCGGGAGCCACAATTAATGCGCTGAAATTAAATTGTTCAAGAAATACTAGAAAATGTCCCCAAACGAAGTGATATAATATTAAAAATCTAAATCGATAGCAGCAATTATGAGAAATAGCCCATTCCTACTACCCAATGCTGCCAATCGAATATTACAAAAGTTACAACCGGTCGCGTCGAAAGATAAATAAGAGATTCCAAGCCAGGCAGCGGTACCAAAAAGTTATGAAAAATCAGCCGAAGATCGAAATAAAGCAAATCCGGGGGTCACACAGTTACACAGTATTACTTACTAGGAATACCTTTTTTGAACAGAAAATGTTGTTTTTATAATGTTAATTGACTAAAACTAGATCGATATCAAAACAAATCATTCGAAATCATAACCTACTTATATGAACGTTCAAAATTCCTTAAATTTTTTTGAATATATTTGAGCAATATATGCGTAATTTTGTTGCCGCTTTTTGTAGCTCAATATCAAAAAATCAATTGGACCTAAATCAGATGAGTAAGCTTGTTAATTTATGTATACCCAATTCAACGATTGGGTACAAAGTGGGGTAGAAATCGGACACACCAGCGATCGCGGGTCCAGAGTGTATTAATATGGTTTCTGAGAGAATATATCGGGATCATAGAAACCTACCGAAGGAGCCGGATTGTATTTAAAACTGTGATGAATACTTTATTAGTTCCTAGCCCTGCATTCCTATATAAAGTTGGCTGTTATAGGTCGAATGCTAAATACAATTTTGAAAAGATAGTACCGATTTGCAAAGAAAAAATTGTACAAATTTCTGCTTGAAAATAAAAAATGCAAAATTTCTCGTGATATTGACATGTGAAAATCGTCACTTTCGCAAATTTGAATACCATTAGAATGGACCTTCATAGGACAAAACGAATTATATTTTAAAACGTTAGTTTTAAATTTTCTATAATTTGATACTAACTTCCGGTTTAGCTGGAAAATCAAGTGGCAGAATATGATGCCACTCCGCGGCAATTTTTTTTGTTCTTCAAAGTAGATATATTTTAGGAAATATTTGGAACTTTAAAGATCTTGAGAAAATGGACCAGGATGAAAGACCTTTTTGATGAAATACCCTCTGGCTAGGCTTCTTTTGCGGACGATACCAATGATGAGGCAGAAAATGTGTCGGAGAAGTTTGGGTTTTACTGGAGTCAATTTGGACTTGCTACTTGATGAGCTTGATAATTTGGATGATCTGCCTGATAATGAACAAAGAGGTAAGATATTTTTTTAATATTCAGGTACATATTTATTTTATTTTTTCTTTATACCATAGTCGATACTCATCCGGAAAATAACAATGCCGAATTGAGCCAAGTTAGTGACGAAGCTGATAATATTCTGCTTGCCGAACCTTCTAGAGAAGTTTATATCGACGAATCAATGATTTTTTTCAAAGAAGGTTGTCTTTGCGCCAATACATGTCCAATAAGCCAATAAAGCGAGGGTACAAAGTATGGGTTCGAGCTTCAAAAAGTGGATATATTTACGAACTGCAAATTTCTACTGGAAAAATTGGTAACAAATCAGAAACAAACTTGGGGACCAGAGTTTTCACAGATTTGAGCGGAACACTAGTGAATCACCACCATAGAGTCTATTTTGATTTGATAACTATTTTTCGTCATTGCAGCTAATGAGATAGCTCAAATCAGAAAATATATACGCTTGCGGTACTATAGGAGCTAACCGCGTCGGCATACCAGGTGACTTGAAAAATGATAAAGAGATGAAAATATGGGAAACAGATTGGTGGATTACTGAGGATGGTATATCTTTTTTGAAGTAGAAGGATAAGAGGATAGTTTTGATATTGAGCAACTTTCAAAGGCCTATTATAGAGACAGTCGAACGAAAGAAGAAAAATGGAGAGAAACAAAACATCCCATGTCCTAACCTCATCAAATATTATAATGTCAATATGGGATATGTTGATAAAGTAGAAATGCTGAAGACACCCTGTTAAATCGATAGGAAAAGTAGGAAGTGGTGGCCGAGAATTTTGTGGCATTTTGTTGATGTTACTATAGTTCATCAGTCATCAACTTTAGCGAAAGATCCTCAGAAAATAGTTTGAGCCTGAAAGATTTCGGCTTTCCATTCATGGGCTAGTGGGAACAGGTGTGGAAACCTCACGGAAAAGGGCCTAGTGGAGAAATGGCTGTGACCTGATCCAAGGCAAATATTCCATCGGAAAAAGATGGGATCATTCGTCTCATATGCCAATACCCACTAGTTCCAAAAGATGTGCCATTTACAGTTTTACAGTTCTAAAGCAGAGCAGTATCGTAATAGGTGGTCTTCAACGTACATGGTGGGACTTTGCTTAAACGACAAAAAAAACTGTTTTGAGCAATTCCACACACAAAAAAAATATAAATAAAAATACTTTTAGTAGTTTTATAATACAGTTTAATTTTCTAGTCGAGTTGTTTTTGTTGTTGAGTGTTATCATGGTGATACCACTTCCTACCTTCTATATTTCAAGAAAATGGAAAGTCAAGTCGCATTATGACTATTTTCATTGTATACCAATGACGCATACTTCTAGAAAATTTTCATTTATTTCCATGTTAAAAAAAACTGTCCTGAAAGGGTTAAGTCGTTTGGATTCCACAAGTATTCAAAATTGCGTAAAATATGTTTTTCCAATGCCAACATCTTGAAAACATAATAATTTAGACATATGATGAGTAAAACATGTATAGAATTTCAAGAAGAATTAAAAATGTTTAGAAAATAGGTACATGGTGAGCAATTTATTAAAAAAAAACTAAATTTCGTTTGCCACTTCTTTTTCATACCAAAATATTACACTTTTTAGTAATTAATTATTATTATTAATTATTAATTAATGATCATAAGAAAGTACTCTTAGTAAAAATATTCATATTATGAAATTCATACGTGTTTACAGTCTAAGCCTAAATCCACTATTCAGATTGCGAGATCTAGTCATGCAGTACGACCGCGGTACCCAATATCTGAGGTTTTTTTACCCCGTTCGGTTGGCCTTGAGACAGGTCAAGGAGTCGCGGGGAAGGGGACGCAAAACAGGCCCATTTAATGCCTTTTTTACTCGGCTGCATTTTTGGCCGCGCCGTTGTGTGAATTTGATTATCGTTTCTTTTCTAGCGGATAAAGCCGAGAGGAATGTTCGGTACGACGATAGAGAGACGGCGACGGTCTGGTGGTACTGCGATGCTTTAAAGGTTAGCAGCGGCGGGTAAATTTTCTAGGCAGAAACGTTTTACATAAATTAATGCAGGTGCTGCCTAATGGGGTGTTTTTAATTAGGAAGGGGTAGCAGGTTGAACCATCTAAGGGCGTTACATAAATTGTTTATGATTTAGACCGAAAAGGTGTTTGTTCAGATATTTGCTATAGCTTGTGACAGTGTCTATACAATATCGAACGGAATTCAGAATATGCATATCCTATATTTACCATAGCATAGCCAAATACTATAGCGTCGCGTCGCGTCGGCTTAGGTACTAAACTTATATTATTAAATATATCCGACATTCACCCTCATTTTGCGCACCGGTTGGCGATGATTAAGGTTTTAACTTGTACAAAATTAATGGTATTTTCAGTTTTTGAAAGTTATAAAAGATAGTAATTACTATAGATTATATTAAACAAAAATGCGGTTGACCATGATGTTTCCATATATTACCAGCGTGGTCTAAGACAAAAAATAAGAAAATTTGCTCGTATAAATTATAAGCTGAAAAATACTTCCCAAGACCTAAGAGCATTACGATTCTCCCAATATTTTCGAAAGTTTAAGCGCCGCGCTGAAGCGAATATTATATTTAAAATTTTAAATCTTAATCACAAGCGTCACATTCAGGGGATGTCACGAAACAAGTGTAAGAATGCCCTTTTCCACATTTATTTTTTTTAATAGTCCTTCGAAATTATCAAATTTTACCCATTTTTACGAAAACAGATGCTCTTAGTGTAAGTCGATAAGATGCACCGATTTCGAGTACTGCCTAGTCAAATTAAACAGAAATAAGGCGATCGATGGAAAAATTTTTTGAAGCGCCTCCTTTACACTTGGTTAGACATATACCAAAAGTCACCGAGGTTGAGGAGGTGAGCTCGAGGAGAGCTGGAGGAGGAGGAGCCTGGGCGTGTAAAGCTAATATTTTTCAGAAAACGATACCCTCGCTACGTATATATTTTTTTTAAATATAAATTTGAACATGGTACCGACCCCACTGTCCGCTTCTATTCACACGGGGTCGAGTTTTTGGTGACTACTTGGACACTGCGAACAGCTTAAAACGTGTAGAACAGAAACGTCGGACCACCATCACCACCGCATCAGTTGACATTGACTTCACCAAAGAGATGAAAGTGACGACTCAGCAACAACACTTTTTAGGTAATTAAAAAAATAAGGACATGTTCATCAATATGCTGTCTCGGAAAATAATTGCAGAGGGGATAGAAGATAGACAGGTTGTTACTGATGTGGATACAACTATTGTGTCTTGGAAAAAGCAGAAATTGGTTGCTCAATAGCTGTCATCGGCGAGGATGTAGATCTGCTGGTCCTATTGATCGCTTTAGCTCCAAGGGAAAGAGAGATGAAGTGTTTCAAACCTGGAAAGAGGCATGAGGAAATCAAAATAAATTCCTTTAAGGAATTGCAGGGACTTGACTTTGCCAAGAGCATATTGTTTATTCACGCTTTTAGCGGATAATAAATTGCACCCTGTATTCAACCTCCAGCGTATTTTACGCTTAGACTTAAACCCCTGAGGAAGTTGCAAATGCCGGGGAACAGATGTTCCTAGAAATGTACATCGCCAGAGTAACATACCTGAATAAACAGCGCTACTCAGCGTTCCTAAAATCCACCACAAGGGTGAAGCCAGCCCTCCCCTCTTTACCACCAACCAAAGGCTCTGCACTGCAACACTCATACAAAGTCTATTTGCGAGTTCAAGAAAGGCTTGGCAACAAACTGGAACCTACTGATTGGGGTTAGATGAAAGGAGTAAATGGAGATCTTCAACCCTTGACAACCTTAAATGAACCTGCCCCCGCTGCCACACTTTCAATAATATTCTGCAGCTGCATCAAAGGCTGTCGCGCACGTTGTGCATGCCGCAAGGCAGGTATTCATTGTTCTTCAATATGCGGTAACTGTGAGGACGCGTGCAGTTGAAGATGACAATTCATCATATGAGGACGACCCGGAATAGCCTGAGACTTCTGCAAATATATATAAAAAAAAATTACATGTCTTTGGACCCCCGTGATACCCTCTAATGGACTGGGCAAATATATTGGGTAAGTAAAGCCGTTTTCAAAATTGAGGAGCGTGTCACCTTATCGACATGAATTAGTAGTCTTTTTTCATAAGAATCATTATCATATCATATTTTTTAAAGAGTTTGTAAAAAATAGAGCATTTTACATTGTAAGTGACACCTATGGTTGAGAATTAAAAATTTTAAATACAAAATTTGCTTTGGCGCCGAAAGTTTATAAAGTTTATCTAATTTTCTAGTTTTATTTTAAACCATTTGGGAAGTATTGGAAAACAATCATCTTCAGATCTCCCAGTACCTCTAGAAAATATTTTTCGACTAATGTTATGTGAAAAATGTTTCCTATTTTTTGGATTAGAACAGACTGATGGTAAATAGCCCCCTAATGGCGGAATGCCCTGTATATAATATTGCAGCAATTTTGTAGCCTTCTAACAAAGATAAATTGATAAATAAACTGCTTACAATTGTCAGTAACAGCAACGTACCTTAGCGACTTTGCCACGTAGTTCGGTAAGTACTTTTACAAACCATTTCAAGTAGTACCACAACAATAACCGCCCCTTTATTTGAGCAAAGTGTAAACAACCTTTTAGAAAACGATATGTTTTTGACGTGTCAATATCCATTCTGTCGGTTGAATGAAAACTTGGCCTATTCTATTGCTCTACATCCCAGAGAAATTACCCTGTAGGTACATGGAGCCGCTGAGTTAGGATGTTTAGAAGAGGTATATGTTGGTTCCAATAAATGCCATACAGATTGATATGATTTATAAAGTAAAGATAAAAAATACGAATTTTTAATAGAACAGAAAACAGATAAGATTTAGATATATTTAAAAAGAAACAATGCGTGTTTAAGACCGCACGACAGAAGTGAATGGTTCAACAAAGCGGTATTAAAAACTGAATAAATAACTATATAAATATATGTTTTCAAATATTGAAGGAAGGAGCCGGGCATACCAATCGCACGCTAAGCGAGCATCTTTCTATGACACCATCTGATTTAAATGCTTTTGTGGAAAACGAGTATAAGTATACGGATCGGCATAATACATATTTAATAGTCGATTACTATATTTGTATGTTTAATTTGGTAGTTAGGTAAATGATTATTCGAATTAATATATTACAAACTGACAAGATGTACAGGGTGGTGCTAATAAAATTTTAAATGCCTTGAAACTGACTGTTTCTCACTCGCTTGGGTGAAGCCGACTCCAGCCGACTTTATTCGAATGAAATGTGTTAACCACGCCTAAAATATTTTCACTCCAAAAAAATTATATGCACCAAAGACGTTCTACAAAATATTAGCTGAAGACCCCTTACAATTCTTGATTTCATGATGCAAAACCTTCACATAAAATATAACCGATGATAGGCCTTAATTTAAACACATACATAATGGCAATAATTTACATTACAATCCAATCGATAATTTTTAAATGAAATCTTTTGTCATTTGTTATAAAATATTGCTGTGATAATATTTTATTTTATTTAATCCTATTTTCAATTTTGACAAAAGAAATATGAGTTAAAAATATTGTCGCCCACTGCTGTTATCAAATTTGGCTAAATGTAGTATCTCAACGTTTGCCTCAAGCTTCTACAGGTTTTCAACAGGTTTTTGATGTCGGGACTTTACTTGTGCCTGATACAGTTGTCTTCTATGTTGGTCTCCAGGGAAGTTACAAGTATGTAATATTTGTCCTGTTGGCTGATGGGAATCTGAAATCTCGAAATGGTGGGAGGGTGGCCTTGATAGGCCACGGCACTTAGGCTCCATTGAACCGCATGTGCGTCATCCCTAGGCCAATCAATCCATCTACGCCATCGCCCAACCTAATATTGGAAAGAAAGCGGCGGTGTTGCCCGAGGGGGTTGTTCTGAGAAAAGCCATGGTTGGCCATCGTTCTCCCAAAATGGATTCCATTAGTTCCAAAACAGCGCAGCAATCGCAAAGCAGATGGTCTACTGTTTCGTCCTACCGTTCACAGCCTCTCCATATAGGTGTTTCGCATAATCTCATCATGTAGAGATGTTTTCTTAGCTGTCAGTGTCCAGTCAGAATCCCCACCATGAGTCGTAGGTTCTGCCTTGACATACCCAGATATGCGTTTGCTGCAGACTCATTTGGGTAGCTTAGTAGCTCGCTGGCAAGTCGACATTTTGTCAACTCCTGGATGTAGGCCTCTTCCAAAGCTTTCCATGCTCTTCTATCCCTAGCAGTCTGAATCCAGTTCCTTATTGCAAAATATTGGATATCGTCACGCCATCGCCTCTGGGGCCTACCAATGATCCGTTTTGTTTCTCTCGGGCGCCAAGTTAAGACCCTATGTGTCCACCTGTGGTCGTTCTGCCTTGTTATATGGCCAGCCCATCGCCATTGCAGTTGTGCCACAAGCCTCAGTATATCTGTAACTTTAGTTCTTCTGTGAATTTCCTCGTTGCGGATTTTATCCCTTAGAGTGATTCCATGCATAGCTCTTTCCAATGCTCGCTGGGTGGTTTGCAGTTTATTGGCAAAATATTGGATATCGTCACGCCATCGCCTCTGGGGCCTACCAATGATCCGTAGTATTGCGGGTAATTGACATTGTCTCATGTCCGTATGTGAGCACCGGCATCACGCAGGACTCAAACCCTTTTCTTTAGGTTCATAGGGAACTCACAAGATTTAAGGATACTTAAATCCCAGTTTTCCGAAAGCCGTCCAGGAGGGGCCTATTCTTGAGATTTCGGAAAGTTGGTTTTCTTTTCCAAGCTGAATTTTGTGGTCAAAGTAAATATATTCAGAGACAGCTTCTAGGGCTGGTCGTTAACAGTTACTTGGATATCTCTTGTGCTCATAATCTTTGTTTTGGTTAGGTTCATTTCAAGTCCAATCCCCAATACTAGATGATGTTCCTTGAGCATGCTTTTAAGCTCTTCACCTGTGTGATCACAATATCGTCTGCAAATCGTAAGTGGCTTAGACGTACTCCGTCGATATTAATTCCGTTTTGATGCCAGTCAAGTTTTTTGAAGGCATCCTCCAAAGCAACAGTAAACAGCTTTGGCGAGGTGGTGTCCCCTTGTCTTACTCCTCTCTTGATCGGAATCCTGTCGGTTTTTAAATCATCATCCATTTTTATATTAAAGGAGGCGTTATTATAGATGTCTTTAATAAGGCGTGAGTATCTGGAGTCGATCCTCGCGTTGTCTAGGGATTCCAGGATTGCCCAAGTTTCGACAGAATCAAAAGCCGTATGTTATATTTTGGAGCTTTTTCAATTATAGTTCGGAGTGTCTGTAGGTGGTCGATCGTGCTAAACTCCTTGCGAAATTCCGTCTGTTCGACTTGTTGGTCAACCGGTTCGTTATTTTTCTGGTTAGCAATTTGTTTTGTATAAATGTGATAACAAGCTGATAGGCCTATAATTATCTATGTTGCTTCTGTCTCCCTTCTTGTACAATAGGATAACTTCTGCATTTTGCCACGCGGCTGGAATTTTTCCTTCTGTTAGACATTTATTTAGCAATCTTCTTACATTCCCTACTAGCTTCTCACATTCCATTTTAATCATTTGGCTCGTGATTTGGTCCGCACCTGGGCTTTTTCTGTTTTTCATTTGATGTAGTGTTGTCACCAGTTCTGCGATATTTATTTCAGGGACCTCTTGGGTACCTGCATTTTGAATTATTTTACTCCGATATTGACGGCCGTGAACTTTAGAGCTGTACATGCAGGCTGTCGTAGTAGTCTTGAACGGCTGTTGCCATTTCGTTACGATTGCTAACCATAATATCGTCTTTGTTTTTTATTTGAATCATTTTTGTCCTTCCATTTGATAGTTTAGATCTGAGAACTTTCATACTTTTATTGTCTTCAATTTTATTCTTAATAAGCTTTGTATTATGGTCTCTTAAATCTTTACGGATGTTTCTATTTATTTCTTTGTTAAGAGTCTTGCTCCATTTTGCCATAAAGTCTTCATGGGTGCCTTTTTTATCATATGTATAAACGTCGCGATAGGTAGGTTTGAAGGGCCAGCTCCCATGGCAGATGGAAATGGTCTGTGGTAGTTCCAGGGCAGATCCACGAAGCGCTATTATAGTGTTGTAGCAATTTCTTCGTTATTCCATCCGTTGGTAACAGCAGCGCAGCGGCTTTTACAGGGTATCCTATTTTCGGCACTTTTGCAGGGTATCTCCTTTATTTTTAAAGAGAGAGGGTTGCGGTTTTCTCAACAGTATCTCAATTATCTTTAAACTTACCGAAGAAAGAAACCTATTCTTATAGAATTTTTTCCGGAGAATCCAGTGGCATAGCCAGTTTTTTTCGAATACCTTCTGTCTTATGAAGCAAATATATCAGGCATAATGTGGGCTTTCCAAAAATATATAATTGTATACAATTATTTTGAAAAACAAGCTCAGATTTTTAGATTTTTTAAAATTTTCTTTTGTGTCCAGTTAGTAGGTAGTAGTCAATAATTGCTAATTTCTTTGGAACAAAAAGCAAAATGTTAAAAACTTTGCGGTCTTGTCACTTTTTGATTATCAATAAAGTATTTTTGTAGTTAGACCAGTTTCTATTTTACTATATACTATATTTAATTTAATTTAAATTTTTTAAATAATGGCGGTTTACGAAAATAATGAAAAGTATGATATGTTGGTTTGTTTTATACAATCTAATGCAAAAATATAAATGTCACCCCTATAAATTCCGCATAGGTAAACATTTACGCCTCGGCAATGCCGAGCGCCGAATCTTGTTTTACCAATATTATTTACAACAAATCCATACTGATGTATCTTTTGGCAGACTCGTTATCTAGTCCGATGGAAGACGATAATCTATAGATTTTTTGAAGGAGGTCTCACAGCGCGTCGGTACCGAGAAATCCTTGAGGAAGTTATTCCAGAACTGATAGAAAATGTTTCATTGGCCCTTTATAATGCCCGTTTATCTACAACAAGATGGATGGGATGGTGTCCCAACTTTGCGCTTTTAAGGCATTTGTAGCCGATAACTTCCTCAAAGATGGATTGGTTCCTACGGACCTGTAAGATGACCCCTCTCGAACTCCAGATGTTTCAGTTTTGGATTTTTTCTCATGGGGTTTCATGCAAAATAAAATCTATAAAACACGATATCAGTCTAAAGCGGAGCTTCGTGCGGCAACCCATTTTACTCTCCGATATTTGCAAAGAATTTTTTTGCACCCCATTAGAAGAATAGCGAAAATATACCAATTTTGCATATGGGATAATGGCCGTCATTTTGAAAACCACCATTAAACAACACTCTTTGGTTTTTCAAAATTCTATCTGTTTTTTTGTTTTTTCTTACTTAAATGTTAAGTAAGATATGTTATTATTGTTTGGTTTTGAGTAAAATTCAATAATTTTATCATAATTAAGTTAAAATGCTGTAATAAATAATTAAGAGATGAAAATTAAAAAAGATATTTTGAAAGTAAAAATCTCTAGTATAATAATCACTTACAGGGATTTTGTTTGTAATAAATTTGAGTCATGCCACATTATGCCATTTAAAAAAACATATGTAGACTTCATAACTAAAAAACGAAAGGTGCTAGAAAAAACTGACTACGCCACTGGAGTCTACAGATAAAAATTCTATAAGAATACCTTTCTTTTTGCGATAAGTTTAAAGATAACTGAGGTACGGGGGATGCCTCAAACATGATACTTTTCAATTCCATCCTGTATCTCAAAAACCAAGAAAGCTATGATGAGTCTGCTGGCGCCATCTTTAATTTCACAAAAAAGTAGCGCCCTGTTGCGAAAACCAACCCTCTATCTTCAAAAATAAGGAAGATACCCCGCAAAAGTACCGAAAATGGGATATCCTGAACATCTAACATCTAGGATTTTTGACCGTCATACGGTGGCGGTTTGATATTCTGTATTGTGATTGATTTTTTTAGTCTGGTAACTTCTAGTTGTAGATTCCTCGTCTTAGTTTTTTCATTTCTGAGGAGATCATAAAAAATATTGAATAAAATATGAGACACGAGTCCAGAAAAGCGAAAAAATGCAGAATTGTCAAATTTATTTGGGGACCAAGGTAACCTTTTCAGGTTCTTCCCCCTTACGTGTGCTATATTTTACAAATATCACGAGACTGAACTTATTCGAAAACGCCAATGAAATTACTAAATACAGAAAAAATACCCAACCGATTCTAACCCTAGAAGCTCGTTGACCAGTCCCTATGCCCTAATGCCTTTAATACCCAGACTAATCTGTGACATTTCTCGACGTATTAAGTACTTTAACACCCCATAAGAAAAGGGCTTTTTCTAAGGTTCGTATAATTCCTTAATTTGCGCAACATCTTTGTGTCTGGCCTTTGCCTTCGGCGCAATAAGGCGATTAGACGGTCGGCGTTTTTTTTTTGTAAAACGATGCCAAAAAAGAAAGATTTTGATCCTAATTATTTTTTATATTTGTTAATATTAAATCTAAGAACGTGACTGAGTTTATATTTTACCAAAAGCAATATTAACATAAGAGATATTTAGTAAAGAATAAAGGAAAGTTGCAAGGCCAGGCTAGTAAGCAGATTAAAAGGATGAATAATATTTTGAATTCAAATTATTAAAGTCAATGCTTTTGTTACTATAAGTACTACTTTTCAAGATATTGTAATGAAATGAATGGCGGGAAGGGTCCTGAAGGATACTTGGATGCCTAGTAGTTGATTCCAAGTACTTCTGGCATGGATACTTGTGTATCGACACTTTTGCTGATAACGCTCCTCTCTCCCAGAAATAATAGAATCTCTTCGACCAACCAAAAAAAAAAGAAGAATTAGAAGTCGACTACATCCTTAACCTCAAACATTCACGCATTTATATTTATAATCCAAAAACTTATTCTCAAGTAGGTATTACAAGAACCAATACTTTGATTGGTATTGGGTATCGATACTTTTCTCTCGGTATCACGACCCCAAAGCTTTGGCTATCAGTATAACTTCGACAGCGATCGGGTTACTTCGATAGATTTTGTAGCATTTCTCGGAATTTTACCGGCGCCATCAAACCGAATCGGCTGATCAATTGCGATTTCTTCAAAGTAGGTACATTTTTTCCAAGTAAAGTAAAAATTACTTTCTGTTTTCTTCTTTCGAACTTCGCATTTTTCGAAAAATAAATTTTACTGCCTAAATTATTGTTGTATATCCCTAGAATGCCTTTACCATTGGCTCTTAGTAGAGGCAATATAGATAGCTCTTCAAATATCTCTATTTTGTTTGGGTTAGATGAATTGTATACTTATCCTAAATTTACTCCAACATAAAATTTAAAAATATAAGTCTTATTTGTAGGTATAGTATGATATGGTATGGTAGAGGGGTTGCTCGGCAAGATTTGCCCTTCAACACGTCGACCACAATTGATCTTTTGTGTATACCCTTCTATTACGAAAATTCCTATCTCTTTCGAGAACCTCAGAATATTTCGAAGGTTGTGCTTTTGTAGATCTCTGCCACAGGGGCATCTTCGAGATGCCTCAACCTTTGGCGAGTCAGTGCCTGACATTCGCAGAGTAGGTGCTCTGACGTTTCAGCCATAGTTTGGCAGAATCTGCATGGTTCGTCAATGGTTTTCCCCATTTCCTTGAGGTGGTAGCTCAAGAGGCCATGCCCAGTGAGAAGGTCTACGACCAGTTTTTCTCATTTTTTTTTTGTAGCTTGAGAAGCTTTTTTGTGTAGTTAGGCGAGTGGGAGATGAGTCTTTTGGCATGTCTCTGCCCAGATGCATTGGCTCAATGTGTCTCTTTCCGTCTTTTTTCCCAATTTCTAAGTCCATTCATTACGTGCCCTCTAGTGATGCCGCAGGCCAGCAAAAGGCAGTATGTGCACCATTCTGTGCGAGCTAGTCAGCGGCTTCGTTGCCTTTCAGACTCCCACACTAGCCGGGAGTTGATTCTGCTAGATGCTAGCGCTTTTAAGGCTGCTTGACTATCTGAGAGGATATAGATATTCGCACCTCTTAGGCCTTTTTTGGCATATTGATAGCATTAGTTCTGCTTGAAAGATTATCGGAGGGTTTCCTTAAGGTGCAGAGATTCGACACCTAGGTCCGTCCGGATCCCACTCCTTCTTTCATCTTTGATCCAACTGTGTACCAGGCAAGTGATCACCTCTCTAGTTGCTTTAGTCTTTCCCCTGTAGTATTGCGGTCTTCAATTACCACTTCAAAAGAGCGATCAAAATGGAGTTTTGTTTCCATTTTATCGGTTGGGTTGATTAGCGCCTCTATCTCGGTGTCCTACAGCATTTTAAGGTGACCAATCAGGTTGTCTGACTTCAGTTATTGTGTCTGGGTGACTCTATACGCACTGGTCCAGGCCTTCATTTCAAATTTCGTATCCTGTCAAAAATTTGATAACCTTCTGCAGGAAAATGTTTGAATTCTCTGTAATTTATAGTAAGAAACATGACTTATACGTTTTGCGCATTTATCGCTCGCCTATTGCTAGTGTAGGGGGGTTTTTTGATGGGCTTGACCAGCTACTGTCACAAATTTCGCCTTCATCCAAGGTTATAGTTGCGGGTGACTTTAATATTAATTTTGGGGATCAGCAAAACATTAACTCAGTTCTGCTTAATAATATTCTTATATCCCATGGATTAAAACCACGCGTATTTGCAGCGGATCGTCGAGTATCATTGATTACATGTGTTCGGATTGTAGTGTTGTGTGTTGTTCAGTTGTGAGTGCGGTATTTCTGATCATGACGCAGTTTTAGCTATTTTTGATCACCTTAACGTTGAAAATAAGACTCAACGAAGAAGAGGAAGGATATTTAGTAGTGGTAATTTTTGTCAATTTCGTCAGTTGTGTCAGAATGTTAACTAGTTGGGAATGAGGCAGTCTCCAGAGCCTTTGGTATAGTTCCATTCGGTTGTACTGGATGTTTTTAACAGAGCATTTCCATTGAGATGGATCAAGCATAAGACAAGAAAGAAGAAACCTTGGCTTACGGAGGGTTTAAGGATTTCTGCTAGAAACCTGCGCTGCCTTAATAACATTAAAAAGTTTTTCCTAAACAATCCTGATTTTGTATCTTATTGCAATAGATATCGTAATATTTATCGTCGATTGGTGAAAGCAGCTAAGGAACTTCACTACAGCAGTAGGCTGTCGGAGGCTAAAAATAAGCAAAAGGAATCCTGGTCTATTGTGGGAGAAGTGTGTAACCGTTCCATGCAGCATGGTTGTCGCGAAATGGATGTAGATCCCAACACATTAAATTCATTTTATTGTAGTGTGGCTGGTAGTTTGACTGATACAATTTCAACCTCGGGGAATCCTCTATATTATCTCGCACACGTATCTGTTGCAGCTTCGTTTTGCTTTACCCCTGTTTTAGAGTGTGAGATCTATGAAGCACTTGGTGATATTAAGAATTCTAAGTCGTGTGGTGACGATGAAATATATTGCGAATTACTTCGAGCATTGCCTGATGATGCATTGGAGGTCTTGGCATTTGGTATCGACGATTCGTGGTTGACAGGTAGATTTCCTTCCTGCCTAAAATCAGCCAAGGTTATTCCTTTGCATAAGGGTGGCAACTTTCAGGATCCTTCTAACTATCATCCGATATCTTTGCTTTCGACTGTATCCAAAGTAATTGAAAAGATCGTTAAAGGCAGAATATGGAGTTTCCTTCAATTACACAATCTTGTATCGTCAAGGCAATTTGGGTTTCAGGGTTCCTTGGGAACACGCGATGCTATTTTTGATCTGCTCACTAGCGTTTACCGCGATCTTAATGATGGTAAGACAGTGGCTGCGGTATTCTGTGATCTTACCAAGGCCTTTGACTGCGTTAACTATGAAATATTGCTTTCCAAGCTTGAGTTGTATGGATTTAGGGGCTCTTCTCTTGCTTGGTTTTTGTGTATTTGGAGGATCGACGGCAGTTTGTTGTTGTGTCAGGTTGTAAGTCAACAGTTTTAGATATCGGAAATGGGATGCCACAGGGATCTGTTCTGGGACCCCTTCTGTTTTTAATTTACATTAACGATCTTGTTAGCGTCGGGATATCTGGTCGTTTTACGCTTTTTGCGGATGACACCTCTGTTGTATGGTGCAATGACTCTGTTGATGCTTTGAGACAGAATGTATCCGGAGACATATTGGAGATAAAGGCCTGGTTTGATTGTAACAAACTTTCCTTAAATATTAATAAAACCCATGTGATGGGTTTCAGATGTGACATGGCCGGGCTGAGTTTGGGCAATGAACCAGTGGATGTGAGGGTTGCTGCTAGGTTTCTGGGAGTTTTCATTGACTGTGAGTTACGTTTTAGGGATCACATTATTAACCTAAGCACGAGATTGTCATCTGCATGTTTTGCAGTGAGAGCTGCTAGGGACGAACTTGGTTCTGGAATGGCACGAGATGTGTATTTTGCTTTGTTCGATTCACACTTGAGGTACGGCATACCATTCTGGGGCATGAGTAGCCAGTATTTGCTGAATATCCTGGTTGTTCTTCAGAAGAAAGCAGTGCGTTACATCGTGGGGGTTAGTCAAAGGCAATCATGTCGTCCAATTTTCATAGACAAGACGATTTTAACATTGACATCTCTCTTTATTCTCGAGACTGCCACTCTAGTCCACAAGAACATAGGTTCGATGGAACGTCTTCCTGGACTGCACAATACTCGTGGCGCTAATAATCTTCTTCCTATCCCTACAAGCACCCTTACCAAAAA
Source organism: Pissodes strobi (assembly GCA_016904865.1). NCBI lineage: Eukaryota > Metazoa > Arthropoda > Insecta > Coleoptera > Curculionidae > Pissodes > Pissodes strobi. Next base: position 26,401 of record MU186372.1, read on the forward strand.
ATCATTAATTTACGAAAGTAAAAAAATGTATAATCATCAACCGGCAGATATTAAATCTCTGCATGTTTTGCGATTATTTAGAAGTCACTTAAAAAGGTTACTGGTGAGTAAGGCCTACTACACTGTGGCAGAGTTTTATGCCGACTCCTTTGACTGACATCCCTGCGATGGCGAATGTCGAGATTAATGCTTAGGGGACTTTATCTTCGTATATAAATATTAAATTCATTATTATTTTATTTATAGTTTTTTCTCTATGTGTCTGTATTTTAAGGTTATATTTCGTGGCATTTTTAATATTGTTAGTATATAACATGTATATTGATGTTTGTTTGATGCCAATTTGTTTATTTAATGTTATTTTATTCTTTAAATTAGTTTATTTTTTAGATTATTTTAAAATTGTTTTTGTTTTGTTCCTGTATTTGATGGAATACTTTGTTTAATTATTTTAATCTGCTTTGTGAATGAGAACATTATCTTGCACTAATAAAGCATTTTTGACTTTGACTTGAGCGAGTCTTTGTACTCTTGTTAGCTTTCGCTGTTTTGTTAATTCCTTTGTTTTTACCCACCACACTAAACAGGCGTAGGTTATAATAGGCTTTACAACAGTGTTATAGGACCATCAGATGATGGAGGGTTTTAGACCCCATGTTTTAACAAACAGTCATCGACAGGCCCAAAGCGCTGCCGTTGCTTTATTGATAGTTCTTTCCAGGTTAGTTTTCGGTCAAGAACGATGCCTAGATACTTAACCTCTTTTGAAAGCTCTACCGTTGCCCCTTCCAAAGTGGGTGCAAGGTTCAGCTTCCTTCTTTTTGTGAATGGGATCACTATGGTTTTGCTTGGGTTGACATTTAGTCGTTCCTGTATACACCATGTGCTGACAAAGTTAAGTGCACTTTGCATAGGTTCTGAGAGAACGTTGTCATTATTATTATAACTAGGTCATCTGCGTAACCTTGGACCTCAAACCCTGCTTCAGTCAGTCTTACCAGTAGATCGCCAACAACCAGAGACCAAAGCATGGGCGATAGAACCCCTCCTTGAGGGCATCCCTTTATTACTTTGATTGTGACGGCTGTTTCTCAAATGGTCGCGGTGACTTCACGGCTGGTTAGCATGGATTGTATCCATTATGTAGTGGTTGGTTCCACTCCTCTGCGGGTTATGGCGCGCTGAATGGATTCATATGAGGTGTTGTCAAATGCACCCTCTATGTCTAGAAATGCACACAGCGCCACTTTTTTATGCGGACGAGATTTTGAAGAGCATGGCTGGTAGATTTCGATGGTTGGTATACGAATTGTTTTGCATGCAGTTGAGCATTAGAAAGGAACTTGCTTCTGGCGTGCCTATCGATAATCTTGTCCACCGTTTTAAGAAGGAAGGAGGTTAAGCTAAGGGTAAGCTTGATAAGACTTTGGTTGCTCGTGTGATCGTCGCCCTGTCTTTGGTATAAACGCTACCTTAACTTTCCTCCAGTATTTGGAAATGTAGCCCAATGCAAAGCTGGCTGTGCATATTGATTGAATGTGTGGTAGTAGGTGCTTTAATACCTTGTTGTAACAAGGCTGGGCCGATTCCATCTACTCTCTATATAGAGAGTTGCCCATCTGATTGTGTTTTTTGTAAAGATTTTGTTGGCTAGAGCTTTTACTGCTTTTGTAGGCCGCTGGGCGGTTTAATGGGCTTGTCTTTTTGTGCCAGCTGTTCTTTGGCAATTATACTTGACCCGGGAAAGTGTGTTTCTAGAAAAATCCTTAGACTTTCTTCAGGTGTCTCAGCATAAATGTCTTGGGCTCTATTCTTTAGTAGGCGGATTTCATTTGAGTGCTCCTTATATAGCATTTTTTGTAGACGAATGGACAGTGCTAATTCATATATCCCTTCACAAAAGAACCTAAAAGTTCTTCTTTTGGATCTACGAAGCTCTTTGTTATACTCGGATAGGGTTTTATGAGAGTTATCCTAATTCCCCAGTCTTTTGGCTTCACTGAGGCTTTCCTTGGCTCAGTCTGTAGACTGTTTAGTGTCTTTTTCCACCATGGCACATCCCTTTGGGTTGCCACCTGTTTCACAGGACAGCTTCTTTCGTAGGATGCTATTATAGCACTTTCTAAGTGTATCAAGTCTACATCAAGTTCCTCAGTAGTTAAGGCGGATAGCGCTTCGCTTTCAAGCTCCAACTTTAGATGCTCTTTGTAAGCAATTCAGTCGGTAAGTTTGGGCACTCGGTTGCTAACCATTTTAGTATTTTCAACGGATAAGTCGAAGAGAACGTGCATGTGATCGGACATTGAGTGAGTGACCGAGACATGCCAGTTGGTTATGTAGTTTGTTATAAATGGGGTAGCTAGAGTTATATCTAAAACTTTTGCATTTATAAAGGTGGGTTTGTTACCTTTACTATACTGTCTAAGTTGTTCGAAGACAAATATACTAAAAGATGCTCACCTTTCTTATTGATGTTTGGGCTGGCCCATATAGTGTGGTGTGCATTCGCGTCAGGACCGTCTCTAGGCTTTTCGCCGTCCGGGGCAAATTTTAGAAATGACGTGTATGCATTATTATAGTTATCACTACCCGGGGACATCAACCACTTGCAATATTATGTTCTATTGATATTAGTACCAATCCGTTTAACCGCTCTTGTGCCATACTTGAACGTAAGTAGTTTTCAATTATTTTGAGCTTAGAAAAGCTCCTTTCTCCTGAGGCAACAGAAACATGCAATATTAATAACATGCTCCGTGAGACTGTGTGGTTGGATAAAGTTTCTTCAAGATCAATGGAATTAGTAAATTTCAATGTTTTAAAGCGGAACCGATTTTTTTATCCGCAGTTTCAACTAGAGCAATTATAGAGTATAATTCATCCCTTAACTCTAAGCTGCTCGTCGCCGTTTCCGTCGGTCAAATAATTTTCCAAATCAATGCAATGTTTTATATGGTCATTCCTATTTATGGCAGAAAGCAAATGTATGCCATATAAAAATGAGAAATAGTCACAGTGAAGATTAGGAATATCGAATTTGTCCTTAATTGACTCAATTACTGAATCCATGGCAACTACAAAATATCTCAATTGCTTCGTACATAAATTGTTTGGATTTCTTTCTGGACCGTGGTCTAGCTTCTAATGGAAGCTTGGTATGGTGGAAGTTCTTGCGCCAACTAGGTGGCTTTTACCAAAATTTCTTAAACCTTTTATCTTTCCTTTGAACTTGTATATAATTAAGTAGCGACTGTAAAGACCTAGTGGATTGTATAATGTTTATGTTCTGATTTTGCAGCAGTTTACTGACAGCATTAATTTTATTAAGTATGTCATACCATAAAACTACACATATCAAGGAAGCTTTTAATTTTTTCCTACTAACTAACTATCTGCTCATTTCAGCGGTTGTCGTTAAGAGGCTTAAGCGTTAAGGTTGTCACCCCTGCGTTTTTACACCGCTGTTTTTTAATTACTTATAACTCCAATAAAAGTAAATGTCAAATAACTTGAATAGAAGTAAATGTCAAATAAATTCAAAAACTTGTTAATGACAATTTACGTATTTTGTATTAATGCCATTATGTCATGAATTTATTTTATCATGCATTTGTGGCCGTCCTCCGAAATTGGCCGCCCCGGGCGGCTGCCCTGCTGCCCGGGCTCTTAATACGGCCCTGATTCGCGTCGCAGCCAAAAATTAGTGGCCTGTTCCTTCTGTTGCATGATGTTACTGTTACCAGATTCTGGACTAGTTGGGGAGAAGGTTCTTCTTGTTCCCCTGGGAAGTACGCTGAGGCCAATACCACTTGCCTTTTGCCGGCGTCAGTGGGTACCCCTACCATGGCTGCAACTAAGTCTCTGGAAGTAAATTCTGAAATCGGAACAAATTTGATGTGTTTACTAAACACACGCGTGTGTCATGGTGTTTAGAGTACACCAATTTACATGTTTGGGTTGGAAGGCCTCTAATTTGATCTCTATTTATCCACGGCTCTTGTATTAGTCCAGTGTCTGTTTTGTTCCAGGTGAAGCAACGGATAAGCCCGCTAGAAGCTCCTTTTGAGTGTTGCATGTTTACCTGGAGACATCGTAAATGTCGGTGGGTGGTATTGTTATTCGTGGTAGCCATTTCTATGAATTCATTTAAACCACAGTCCTAGGAATCTTTGTCCTTTAGACCTTTTGCCTTGGCCTTCCCTTGAGGGTTATCTCATACTCGGTTTCAGAATTTGACGGCTCCGGCCTAAGAGGTCCTACTGCTCTTTGAGCCGCCAGCATCTTTTGAGGTTTTTTTTTGTCTTGGCTTTAGTTGAACTGTGTGTGCCAAATCTATAGTTGGGTTTATAGCCCCTCTTTTTAAGTTCTGTAGCGGATCTTTGATCTACTTATTGTAGGATTTTAGTGGATAGTATTCGAAAATTTTTCATAGAATAGGTAAATTAGCATGGGTCTACAACAATTCGCCGAATTACTTGCGACAATTGCAAAAAAATGAGAATAAACCGAAAAGATAATTCTACCTACGAAACAGCATGAAATGTGTGGCATAATCATATTGTATGATATAACAAAAATCTGGTTTCTTTATGGTTTTATGTCACAGTTTGTTAAACCGAAACTAATACAAACTAGCCTTGGATTAGTTTTAGATGGTTTGGGTTCGTTTTAATTTTGATTAGTGGGAATTGAAATAAAAATGCTTCTTTCGCTTTTGAAAAACTTTGACATTCTGTCGCTCTTTTTGATATAAGACCATAAAAAGACCAGTTTTTTGTTGTCAAGTAATATATGAATATGACACACATTTTATGCTCGTTTGCAGGTAAAAGGGAAGTATTTGTCTAAATCTGAAGCACACTAAAATCAAATTGTCTTTCGGCGAATTGTCGTAATCATAGCCAATCGTCATTTGGCGAATTGTGTTTGGTGAATCAATTGATTTTCGGCAAATTGTCGAATAGCCTTTTCGGCTAAATCGCCTTACGGCTAGCTGTTAGCTCGACGAATTGTTATTCGACAAATTGTCGTATTCAGTCAATTGTCATAACCAAACGTCATTGTCGATCTATTGCCGATTCGGCGAATTGTCCTCGTGGAATCGTCTTTAGGCGAATTATCTGCAAATCGTTTATAATTATATCTTAGAGGAAATATAAAAGCGTTTTTAATCGCACTCTTCTGCATTTAGACATTGGGAAATTGACTGCCATATGATATGACTCTTACGTTCTGTAGATCATAGTATTGGATAATAAACTTGTTACGTTGACAGCCGATATACAATCATAGCAAATTGAACAATGAGTTTTTGTTACTTCCAGCAAAATCGTCATAAAGGATCAGATGATATCAAATGACCATGCTCCATTTTGCAATTAACTTTCTAGAATAATCAGCAAGTTTGCTATGGCTAACGACTAACGGCAAACTAAGATTCAAAAGCGCCATCGCTGCACGTCCGTTAGAAGTATAGCATTCCTTTTTCTTCGAAAGATGCAGCAGTTCTTTTCTGCTATAGACTGCAGCTCTGGAGAGTTGGTTTTTATTCGCGTGCATCATTGGGTACGCTCACTAAAGCTGAGCCACTGGTGGGCCATAAATAACGCGTGGTCTGAACGACTAAAATTAAAACAGCAAATGTTTAAACGTAATGTTCCACTTCGCCCATTATTTAGTAGTTAATTTATGTTATTATAGTCAGCCTATAAATCCTGCTTTATCCTTTTATTTTCATATACTTCGCTGAAAAAACTTCAAACGTTTAAATTTGATCAAGTTCACTGCCTGTTTTCAATTCCAAGCACAAAAATAGATACACCATATAAAAGTCTGTTTACTGTTGACGCAGCCAGCCAAATCCGCCCCACCTCTTCGCCCGTCCTTAATCGTAATCTCGACATTCTGAATTTATTCGTTTTTTGGCTCAACGCGCTCCGCTCATTCGCTGCGGACCGCGCCGAAACCGGCCCTCCCTCTCCGCTCCGCATCTCTCGCACGCAATGCGTGCCCTCCAAAGGACCTCTAAAAGCTGGGTCATTGAATTTTGGACCCTTGTCCTTCGAATAGCGTGCGGTGCAGGACGTTTTGGCCTTGGCTCTGCGGACGATGCAGTCGCGATGCGTTTATTGCGTTTAGTTGATTTTGGTTAGGCGCGACATTGTTGCCGGATGATTTTAATATGGAAGCTAGTTGCAAAAATAGATTTTTATCTACTACCGGCTCTATCATGTTAGTTTAAGCGCTTGATTATTTTGTCCAACGTATTAACAGCACTCACTTATTATTATCGTTTGGCAACAATGTTTTTAATTTTCAAAAATGTATGTTAGAATTTTATTTATTATGTATATTAATATTAAACGTATAGTTTACTGTACTCTGAAGGCTTATCAGCATGCACCCTACTGCTGCCCGCATTCTCTTGTGTATTATCACTGATTGGCCCAATTTTGTTAGGTATACCTTTTTTGTTCATTTCCGAGACTTCAAAGCCTTTTATGTTAGTGATTTCGTCCCCAGAATTAGCAAAAAAGTAGCTGGAGAACGTCTAAAATTATGGCCAGTGTAACATTGAGGTTCTGGAAGATGCACGTAGGCTGCAATCTTAGGCGGTATTTATCCAAACGAATTTACTTCTACACACTGAGGGGTACATTTCCATGTTTATATTGAACAAAAAAAAGCGACGATGAGGAGTATGTGAGAGTCGCAAATGCTTTAAATAACTTGAAGAATGTACCGTTGTTAACTTCTTCCGATATTTCAAATGCTGGTGAAGAATGATTTTTTGAGTCAACGATCTTTATGGTGACGAAGCTTCCTTTATCTTTAATGTTGTCCGCGGTTATTTTGGCCAGTTCTACCGTACGGCAAGCACCTGCTAGTCCAAATATGGTGGCTACTTTGATTAGTAAGAAAATGGTTAAATTGCTTCTCATACCTTTTTTGAGATATGACTGGTAATAGTACCAAATTGGCAACAGCTGCTGCATCTAGAACCCTTTCGGGAATATTTTCTTCTTCTGAAGGTTCCATTTTTTTATTTTTCGTAAGAACGAGAAAAAATCGCCAGAAAACCGTCGAAAATGTTAAAGGATGTGATTTTGATAAATGTTGTGGTTTTGACATTGGCAAACAATTGACGTTATCTTGCCATACCAATGTGAAACCCATGTTGTCAAAGTGTTAAATAGATGGCTTTGTTGTTTTAAATAAATTATATCGGGTGGTTCAGAGTATAAATTAAATATTTATTTATTTTTTTTATGACAAAATTAACCGATGGCTTTTCAACTTATGGGAGATAGCTGATATATAACATACCAATTTAAAACAAAATAATCAAAAACATTTTTTTATTACAAAAAAATATGTGTCACCTACAGGTGATACTGGGCTTAATACGTTGGATTTAAATGACTAACTTGGACAATATAAAAAATCTAAAAACATAGAATCCTACAGCTATAAATGGAAAAAATTAATCGGTTGTGCGATTATTAAAATCATACCATCAGTGAACGTGTAAACCTACATTACAACATCGGCACATAATCCGGGTTCGCTGATGAAACAGTCCGCACGTTCCTTAGGTGCAACTCTCTTGAGCGTGCTGTGTTGAGCTACCACTAAGTCTGTTTTCAGGAAGTACTCGTTGTGACACGGAAGATCCGCATGTTTGGTTTTTCTGTGGAGGACTTCCGTACTTATGTAGGTACACCTGGACAATCGTTCGGCGAAATTGGCAGTACGTTATGTTATCCTCACTGCTTTCTTTCATGAGTTGCCATGCGTTCTGGCAGACAGCATCAATTGCGAATGCTTCTTCTTCTTCTACTTTCTAATATGGATACATATTAGTAGGCTATTGCCTGTTCATTCCAACACGTCCTCCCCGGAAGATGAAGTCGAGCATTCTCTCCAACATTTTGGTGGTCTCTCTGTGATCTCTTTCTTACTGGATTATTCTTTTTTTGCGTTTTTGACGAGTCTGTTGTCCTCCATTCTTTTTATATGTTTGTCCCAGAATCTTTGTCTCTATCTCACCCACCTTCATATGTCCTGTATCCCGCATTGTAGTCTGATGTCTTCATTTCGTATTCTGTCGTATAGTGTTTTGCCTTGTATACTTCTCAGAGCTTTCATTTCAACCGTTCTCATCATTTGTAGAGTTCTGTTTGTATCTGGTCTTGTTTCTGCTGCTTATGTTATGATACGTCTTACTGCCGTTTTATATATCTTGACATTGCTTTCCGTATTGAGGTATTTGTTGTCAATTTCTCTAAAACATCCCGAAATTCGAGCCGCTTTCATTGTTTGCTGTCTTACTTCGAGAAGTAAATTTTCATGACTCGTTATATCTGCTCCCCAATATTTGAAATGGTTTACCTGTTCGACGATTTTGGAGTCGATTTCCAACTTACGTCTTATCAGTTCCTTTGATGTTACTAAACCTTTAGTCTTCTCGGTGTTGATGAGCATATTTAGTTATTTTGCTTTGGTGTTAAAAGAATGGAGTAACCTTTGGAGTTTATCTTCGAAATCTGCAATAAGTACCACGTCGTCAGCATAGCATACAGCATGAAAGAAAGTATTTCCCATTTTGTATCCAGCTGCTCTGGGCAGATTTTCTATTATTTCATCCATTATCAAATTAAATATGAAGGGGCTGAGTGAATATCCCTGTCTAATTCCTGTGTTTACATGTATATATCTTCCGTTGTGATATGTGTACTCTGATTTTTGTTCTGCATTGGGTGTTAATATCGTATATTATATTAAGCAGCCTATGGTGTAGCCCTTTTGTTCTCATTATTTCCAGGACATCTTTTAAGCGCACTCTGTCAAAAGCTTTGGTCATGTCGACGAAGCACATGTACGCAGGTTTATTGAATTCTAGGAATTTTTCGGATATTTGTTTGACAATGAATAATGCATCAATAGTGGATCTGTTTTTTTCGGAAGCCTTGTTGTTCGTCTCTTATCCTTATGGTTTTGGTGATTTCCACCAGAAGAGTCTTTGTGAACGCTTTAAGAACGCTATCAAGTAGGGTTATTCCACGATAGTTTTCTGGAAGTGTTTTCTGTCCTTTTTTAAAGATGGGTATTGTTATACTATTATTCCATTCATGTGGTATTTTCCGTTCTTCTATGATATTTTTAAATAAGGTTAATATTTCATTTTGTAATTTTTTCCCTCCGTATTTAAGCATCTCGTTAGTGATTTCGTCTGGCCCGGGGCTTTTTTTATTTTTAAGGGATTTTAAGGTGTTTTTATCGTGTCATTTGTTAATTCTATGTCGATGTCTTCTTCATATTCGATTTGTATCTATTCCTTGTCCTGTATAGATCCCCAAAGTTCGTTTCTCACTGTTCTGTCGTGATTTTAGCCATTTCCGAATGCGAATAGGGGAAGCCAACATTTTCGTCCCCTAAAACTTATTCGCATGGAATGAATACTTTCATCGAATCGGTCAACCCCCATTATTTCTGAACCAACGCCGGGCATCCCACCTGAATCAGTAACGTTGTGAGAGTTGCTTGCTAAAGTAACCACGCTGTTGTCATGCCATTTCAAGACCAGCAAGTTCTTTTCAACTTTGAAAGAAAAGTTTCCTCTGTTTCTTTTTTTAGAAATTTGGTTTGGGTTAGAGGGCATTGCCTAAGGCGGTTTTCTCGAACGGTACCAGTTCCACCATTATTATGATCCGACAAAACCCTCAGTAGTTCAAAACTGGTAAAAAAAATGATAAAATAAAGATTATATGGTGATAAATGCTTAGGGAGCCTTGATTCCAGCTTTAAGATTACAGCGGCCCCAAGTCCATATTCATCTTGGAACGGCAGTTGTGCATTCTTTGCACCTTGCTATGGTTCAAAAGTAATAAGGTAGCCATTTCGGGAAGTGGCGGACCAAAGGTTGTACCCAAATGGGCTTTCCATGAATGTGTTGTTTAATGCCGCACCTTCCGTAATAGGGCACCATAGTTTCATCAATAGCAATATGAGATGATGCTAATTTTTCATAGTGTAAAGTAAAGTTGTTTGAAAGTGACACAAAATAATTTTTTAACTTGCCGAACTTGTAATTCTCTAGAAGGTTTGTATTATCACATAAATGCAACAACTGATTGATTTCTAAAAACGATTTCTACGCATACTATTTGCAACTGCATCTGTGTATCTGATTTTACCTCCCAAAACATCCGAATATTTTTTGGTGTCATATAACCTGTTAGAAGTAATATCAGAGTATAACATTGTTATACTCTGGTAATATGGCGACATAAACTCTAAATTCTTTTTCTGACATATTCAAACTATGATTTCTTTGCATTGCATACAGATTGAACATTTCCGCAATATTTTGAACTAATTCATCCGTAAACAAAAGCTCAAAGAATTGTACTGCTAAAAAGTTTAGATTTCCAAATTATTGCTTATCACTTCCTCAGTATCTCTGTGTCCCGAATTTATCACTTATCACTTTTATCAGTATCTCTGTGTCCCGAACTAGGTACAAAGTCATCTAGATTTTCCGACCACTTCAACGTTGACCTCGCAATGGTTTTCCTTGTTTTTGCCGTTTTTTATTAAAAATACCTGCTAAATTTTCTTCTGATTCTGACTGATCGTTACTTGTAGTTGCCAAAGTCACTTCCACCTCTGATCGAAGAATTCTGCTTGGTAGGCGATTTCTATCAGCCTAGCTCTCATCTCCGCTTTCTTCATCGGTAATTCCTCCGTCTTCAGGTGGGAAAATGGTGACGGTTTCGATTTCGTCATCTTGATAGTGAAGTTCCTCCAGTTCATGTAGTTTGAGCCTAAAAACAAATTCAAGCGAATAATGTCGATGTGTGCCCTGTGTCATACCCTATTAGCCGCATTTACACTAGTAAACGTATAAGCGATTTTTGAATTAGTTGCACCTGTAGGTGATAATGGGCGCCGACGAGTTAAGCAAATTATTCCGAAATTTGATAATTATATTAATGTGTTAGAATAAGGTAAGTCTAAAATTTCGTCAATTTAGCGAAAAATTGTATGTAACGCTGTAAAAAAAACTTTTGCGTGCAGAATATTTTTCCCGTACTGGTAAGGGAAAGAATTTTTATGCGTGCGGGAAAGTGGTGTTTCCCGCACATTTGTAGAAAAACATATTTTCTTACATAATTCATGCATGTTCGGCCTGGTAGTCAATTTTTTCTTTAAGTTTCGACTTTTATTTTGGCAATTTAAAAGTTTTGATGAGGGTGATTACAGGCAGCCTACCAGATTGGAAACAAATTGAAATGCACGGAAAAAATCTATGATAAAAGTAATTTTAAATTCAGGTACAAATTAATTTCAACGTGCACTACGTAACGGCTAACGAGTACCTATTAACTTATGATTTAAGACCGCGGCGCAGACAGCGCATGACGATAAATTATTTTTTCAACGTCAGTAAATCCGTCATTACTCGACTGTGTAGGCGGCCGTGAAG
>MU186372.1:42035-80703 GCA_016904865.1 Pissodes strobi
TGATGCTCAAGAAGCTTCCCAAAAAAGAAATCAATGCGATGATGAGATTTGGCCACTTTCCTGGCACGTGGAAGGAGGCTGAGGTGATACCTACACTAGGTAAGGATTAGACCTATTCAGAAAATTACAGACCCATCAGTCTCTTCTCAGCTATGAGAAAGGTGGCTGAGGGAGTAATCCTGGGAACACTCAACGACCAATCCAACGAACTCGACACGATCCCCTGTTTCCAATACGGATTCAGGAAGGGACACTCATCGGAGTTACTACTGCCAAAGGTAGTAGAGTACATAACAAAAGGCTTTAACAACGGCCAAGCGACAGGGGCAATCTTTCTAGACGTAGAAAGAGCTCGACGAGCGGTGTGTGTGCGAAGATGTTGGCTGACACGGTTCTTGAATAGTTGTAGGTTGTAGTTAGGGGGAAACAGATGTCCTGGGAGTGAGTTCCACAGTGATGCAGTGCGCCAGACATAGGAGTCCTTGTAAAGTGATGTTCTAGGTATTTCCAGTTGTACGACAAACTGGTGCGCTCTTGCCGTCTGTCGTGACTGCCTGACAGGCGTTGCCAGGGGCGGGATGAGGCGGGCCAAATCCTGGGAACATCTGCCGTGAAAGTATCTGTAAAACAGGAACATATCGACCACATGTAAGCGGTGTTCCAGACTAACCATATTCCGGGTGAACTCCGGGTCGCCGACAAGGCGCACAGCTCTCTTCTGAATGGAATCCAGCAGCTTTAGGGTGTGCTTTGGTACGGCACCCCAGATGTGTGAGCAATATTCTAAGCACGTTCTTATTTGCGCTTTGTACAGCAAGAGCAACTGCTTCGGTGTATACAGTTTTTTGTTGCAAAATAGCGCACCAAGCTACTGGGAGGCTGATTTTGCAATGTTAGCAACGTGGTCATGCCAGGAGATATTGCTGTTGACCGAGACACCCATCAGTCCGATTGACGATGATGAAGGAATGGTCGATCCAGCCATAATGATGTCAGGGCCCGGCGTATTCGTACTATTGGTAAACGTGGCTATTTGGGTCTTTGCTGCATTGAACTGGACTAAGTATCTGTCGCTCCAAGTTTGAACTTTCTCGAGGTCTTGATTAACTGCTGTACTATAAGATGATAGTAGGAAGCTACTCTGGCCGGATCATCAAGATCATAAGGAGCTACCTAACAGACAGAAGAATTCGTGTAAGAATTAAAGGCAAAACATCCAGGCCCAGGACGCTTGAAGCAGGAGTACCGCAGGGCTCAGCTTTTGGACCACCCCTAACTCATTATTTATACATAATTTACCGCAAATTTCATTGTGTGCTGACGATCCAATGATACAATTTGCCCACAATGATCAGAGGAGGAGAAAGGCTGCCGGACTTCACATTCGGATAAACAACATCGGTACCTTGGAACGACGAAGTCACGTACCTTGGAGTGTACCCGGACCGTGGCTTGACATGGAAAATGCCCATCCAAGCGATAAGAGACGAAACCAAGCGGGCAATGGCTATGCTAAATCCCATGATCGGGAAACATAGCCTAATGTCACTGAAGACTAAGCTCACTATGATAAAGACGATAGTTAGGCCTCAACTGACACATGGCTCAACGGCATGGGGATACGCAGCGAAAACCAGCATTAAATTTCTAACAGGAACGGAGAACAAGCTAGTCAGTAGGGCACCTTGGTTCATCAGGAATACCGACCTGCAAGAGGACCTACAGTGGCAAACATTAGAAAACTTTATAGTCGAAAATGCTAGGCGCGTATTCCGAAGAGCAGAGAACCATGCCGATGAAGATCTAAGGCAAGCAATAGACTATAACCCAGACAACCACGGAAGATGCAAAAGACCTAGGAGCCTAATTGTGTGATCGCACAAGAGACGACCAGTGCCAAAAAGCACAAAGCAGGAGCGGAGTAACATCTAATCCTGCTTCTTACAGCTCAACTAGGACGACAGGACAAACTAAGTGAGGCGTGATCTTAGTAACCACAGCGAGGCATCAAAATAGGAAGACCTAGAGTTAATAGGAACCAATTCTGGAAGTCCTCCCTCCGGCCTGCAGTAGAAACCCCTAGGGCTGAAAGCACAGGTCGAAACACTGCTGAGTTTTTAGTGGGTATGCCAGTGGTGAGTCCCACACTACCCAGGGGTTGTGCGTAAAAGAGCATTTTCTCAGGACACAAAAAAAACGTGAGTTTTAGAAAAAACTTAACAGGTGTTCCAGGTGCCTAGGTTTGTTAGTTGCTAGGATATTAGAGAATAAACATAATTTGGACTATTGACTTACCCAATGCTGGATCATCAACCTGAAAAGCGTTTCCATCTAAAGAAAATTTCTAAATTACCCTTGTTTATCCCCTGATTTGGAGATGGCCGTTAATAGGTCAAATGTTTTATAAAAGCTTTATTAGAACCCAAATTACTGCAGAGTAAAAGTTAAACAGCGAAATTACAAGCTTATTAGGCAGCTATAGTTTCCTTAGGTACATTTTTTGGTGACAAGATTTGGATAACCCACCCGTTGATTCTTGTGATTCAGGAGGAAAGTATCGAAAATCGCATTTGCAAACTATATGAAAGATGGTGCTTGATGATAGCATATCCCATCTGTGTTTCTACTTGAAGACATACCGGAATTGAAATGACCCATAGAATTGTCCCCTTTGAAAATAAAATTAACGCGTTCAGACTTTAGTGACTTTGGTATTTTAACCTGAATACCAGTATCAAGCACTGTATTTTTATGTATATAATTCCATTGTGGTATTAGGAATCATTACCATTACCAATTGATTTACATGCTGTTGAGCTTCGCTTTTTGATCATTGAGAAGAAGACAGCTTATGGGAAATACATCACTACAGGGCTGAATTCTGATTATCTTGAGTTTCGGAGTTTGAGGGAGGAGTGCAGAGATCTCAGAGGATTGTGTTATCGGGCTTATGTTAATAGGATTTAGAATAATATTAATGATATTTCAAGATCATTTTGGTCTTATATAAGGAATAAAAGGCAGGGATATAGCATGCGAGGGAGTTGTTTGGCATTGATTCCCTGATGGATAGATATGTGCTTCTTGCACAGGGTCGTGCATTCTTCTATAAATTACCCTGATTTCGTTGCATGTTCCGGACATAATAGGTAGGCATACAGAAGTATTTAAAGTGCCTTTCATTGCACAAACTATGGCAGGAGTGAGCCTATGTCAAGGATTGTTAGGGGGAGGGGGGGCGAATTGGTTGAGTGCGCCGGTCTGTGTGTTCGGCCTAGGTGTGTCAGCGTTTAGGGGGAAGGCTGCGAAACTGAATGAGATTCAGTGACTTTTTTATATTTGTTATTGTTATTTTAAGAAATATGTATATGTCTTAGAATATTTTATTTGGATGTCTTGTTATGTATTTTTAGACAGTATTATCTTGGCTGTAAAATTGTAATATGGCAAGTCCGTAAATAAATATGTAAATAAATAAAATAAGAACATTATTATATATTTTTATTAAGTAAGATTTCTAAAAATTCCAGCAAGCATATTTCCTTCTTACAATTGCAAATCAGGGATGAAAAACTTAATAAATTGCCCTTTGACTGAAACAGAATGATTATATTTTTATTTCAAGCAAAGGAAAATTTATTCGATGTTATATGCAAATTTGCTGCGAAACCACGAACTCAATTATGAAAGCAACCTTGCTTTCTGTTAGTGAATGGTCCGTGAATATTTCGACATAATAATAGTAATAATAATGGATCATTATATTTTTGATTGTCAACTTGCTAACAGTTGTACGAATTGAGAGAAAGCCAAAAACCAGAGGACAGTTTTAAGAATTCGAGAATATAATCTGTGAAAATATAGCATTATAATTTTAAATGTTTAAAGGAACGTATGTAACGTATATAGTCACACCATAGAAAATGGCAATTCATTAATAATTACATTTTGTATCAGCTGTTAATAGTTTCTCGGCATTGATATTGTTTTTTAGAACCGTTAATACTCGAGGTTTTTCGACGTACTTATATTTTGTTTGAGATAACTCCAAATAAATCGAGTGATCCTGGTGGCCAATTAAAAGATTGTATTTCGTTTCGTGGTTCTATTGGACTCAGTAATATCACACGATCTGCATAATTGTCTATTTTCAAAATAAAAAATGCCAATCAGACAAGGCCCAATTAGTTCTCTTTACGAGGAAGGTAGGCTGGAAGAAATTCTTCCGGACATCAACTTGTTTGAGCTATAAAGGGTGAACTAAATATCTCGGGGTCATACTGAACTGTAAGTAGCCCTGGAAGGAGCAAGTTAGTAGCCGCATTACGAAGGCAATTGATAGGTATTGGCAAAGATCTATACATACAAAATCTTTGGTATTGGCTTGTAAAAGAACTTTTGGAAGCATGTGGGGCCTACAGCTGAAAATAACCAAATGGCTGTAACGATAAGAAGGTCGATTCTCTGCCGGCGGTGGCACGCCAACGCAACGGTGTGTCTCTGCGAAAACTAGCAGGATATTGGCAGGAGACCTTTGATACGGTGCGGCGTACACTGGTCGAATCTCTAGCGAAGCTGACCACAATAAGGTTTACCAGAAATAAGACATAAGTTTTACACGTTTAAAATATCGTGTTTTAGGCAAAGATGCTTTATTGTTGAATTTTTGGATCATCTATATTTATATATAGGGTGTATCAATTATCACTAATGAATCATGTACAAAAATCATTTGTATGTTCTTAAACCGTTTTAAAAAAAGATTTTGAACATTAAGGGCTCCTTCGTTGTAAAAAATGGGTTTCAAATTTTTAATTTGATGATCCAAATCTTGTTTTTTTTGCAACGGGTAATTCAGGATACTCACGAGCAAAATGAATGTTAATTGGACGACAAAAACGCGTTGATGAGGGCCTGCAATTTTGCCATACAAGTATTTCAGAGATCGCTATTTTTTTAAATTAATCTAATAGGGGCCAAACTAGTAAAAATATAGAAGCATCAGTGCAGCTGTTGTTCAAAAACACTTGCTTATATTCTGCTGTCCTGAGGTACCATCAAAGCCAAATTTTATCTGCTGATTCAGTCAAATTATTTATTACCTCTTTTTGTAATAACATCAGTCTTGCACCAATATGGTGCAATAACGATTCTACCGAAATTTCAGCTTTAGTTTCACTTACTACAATATTATGGGATTAGAGGTGGGCAAAAATAATCGATTATTCGATTAACTTTTAAATAATTATCGATGAATCGATTAATATTTCAGAAAATATCGATTATCGATTATTTGGATTAGTCGATTATATGACTAATTGATGATATGGATTAATGGATTATTTTGGGCGCTGCTAACAATTCAAAAGATAACAATTGTGTTTTCTAAAGACAACTAGATTACTAGAGTATTATAAATAATTTCGTTTAATTAAAAATACCGCAAACGAAAATATCGTTTTTGGCCAGCTTTTATTGAAATTCCACCTGTGTGCGGGAGAGTCCGCCAACCGTTACCAAGCAACCAAGGAAGAACTACGATTCTTTTGTAGCCCTCGCTGAACACGCACATTAAAGGTGCCGTGGTTGAGTGGTACTTCTTATCGTATAGTTAATGTTCGGTGGCTATAGTTCGCCTCATTATAACCTACCAGGCTATCGTAGGATGAACCGGTACGCAAACGGCCATGTTTATAGCTCAGTTAGACAGAGTTTAGAGACTATCTTGCGTGGAAATTACAGATGCTATGAGGACGGCACCAACTAGGGCTCTTTAGAGTCTGATTGGGTTGATCTGAAGATGGAAAGTATGTCGTCCGCCCTAATTAGGAGTTCCAGACATTCATCAGACTTTGATATATCCCCTCGGGCTATTATTGTGCCTTCCTTTTATGCACCCCTCAAGACCTTATATTCCATGAATAGGTGGAGGGTCGCCACCAAACCCTGGAATATAAGACCGTGAGGTCTGAATACAAACTAAAATGTCACGGTCACCTAAAGGACAATAATAGCCCGAGGGGATATTTAAAGTCTGCTGAATGTCCGAAACTCCTAATGAGAGCGGACGACATACTGCCCACCTTCAAATCAAGCAGACCCCTCAGACTTCACATACCCGATAGCTATGCGTGATTGGGGGCGGATAGCAGCCCAGGCCCAGTTAATGGGATCGTCTGGTACACGGACTTTTGGAAGACGAATAGTGGTACTGAAGCCGGTGTGTATTGCTCTCGCCTTTGGACTTATGTAAGCGGGTCCCAGGCTGAGATGTATGCGATCCTGATAAGTGCAGCAGACTTGCTGTATCAATCCAAATTCTGTTTCCAGGACACTCAAATGTATCCCGTCTGCCTTTCAAATTCATTCATTCAACTGAAGTTGAACTGAATAAAGAAAATATTAAGCTTCAAAAAGTATAAAGCGATTGAGTACATTTTAAAACTAAGATAATTTAGTTCCTTCAGAAGCAAAACCAAATTTGATTAAAATAAAGGAAAAAAAAACAAGAAAATAAGGAATTAAAAAAAAATAAAGCTACTGATTAATCTTAAAGAAAAAAGTTGTTTTTCACAAGCAAAACCAAGCTTGATTAGAATGAGATGCTTTTTTATGAACAAGAAATCAGCGAAGCAAATATATCTTGGAAAACGCGTTTATTGTTTTATTATTTGTTATAAGCCTTTTCTCACTGCGAGCTTTTGAACCTTTTGAGATATCGTCACACAATTTGATGGGATAAATCACGACAGATCAAAATGTAAAAAATGACCACTGGGAAGTACTTTGAAATATATATTTTTTGGGTAGGCGAAAGTGGGGGGCCCGGATTGCATTCCGAACCTTGTTGAAGTGAACACAGGTGTTTTATTGATTTAAGTGTAAAACATTAAAATAAGGAATAACTAATTACATTCGAAATAAATATATTACAATTACCTGCTTAAGTAGGTAATTTTTATATAATTATATTAAATTATCAATTAAAATTTGAAGCTCTTCTTATTTTGGATGAGCATAACAATAATTTTCATGAAACTATTCGTATGCGCCGGAAATATTCAAGATATTTAGTGTCCAAATTGCAGAGAACAGGAAGCTTTAAGGCTAAAAGTTCTCCGGCAGAAAAACAATAGGACGTTATAGCTGAAATAATTTTTGAACCCTCTCCTTGCTCAAAAAGTAGCGTAGACATGCACAGTAGACGTACACAGTAGACAAACACTGACTCTGGCCTCATCCCTAAGCTTGCTGGATGTCAACCTAGAAAAAGTAGAAAACAATATGTCACCAAAATTGCCAAGGCTAAGAGCACTCTATAGAGCAAAAAAGTTGTATACATCACATCAGCTCTTATTGCTCTATAAGGCGCAGATAAGACCATCTCTGGAATACTCCTCTCATGTATGGAGTTCGGCACCCAAACGCTTGCTCAAGCAAGATATTGGATTCCATATAGAGGAGAGCAATCCGTCTTGTGGATGACCCAGAGTTCGAACATCGAAGAAAAGTGGCGGACCTATCTCTTTACTATCGATACTACTACGGAAGATGTTCGAACCAGCTGGCACTGATTCCGCCCAGAATTGTTCTAAACAGAAACACCCGTCAGACATAAGCTGCTTATCAACATACGATTCAGTCGCGAACACCTAGCACGTCGGCGTCGGTGTTACGGGACTTCTTTATCTGGAGAACTGCTTCGCTCTGAGATGAACTTCCGAGTAACGTCTTTCCCGAAAACTACATCCTAGGGCGCTTCAAGTCCAACGTCCACCATCTCTTCCGCACACGCACGACTCGTTGAGTGGTATGGGATTTTCCTTTTGTATGTGTACCGAACATAAAAAAATACTCGTGGTACAATCTCTTATTTCCAGAAAAACCAATTTAGAATTGGATTCGTCAAATTTTGACTTTGATAAGGCGTGCAAAAAAATAAAACATCTTTCTGAATGAATGAGATGAATAATATTTGAAGTTATCAATTATAATAGTATTCATCATCATCATCAATCAACCCTTTCTCGTATCCTCTGCTGGATGTAGGTCTCCCTCAATCTTCTCCATATGTTCCGATCCTGCGCCGCATGCATCCAGTTTCCCTGACAACGCTTTATGTCATCGGTCCACCTCGTTGTAGGGCGGCCCCTATTTCGATAAGCTCTTTGTCTTGGTCTCTATTATAGTATTCGCCTGGTCCATCTGTTGTCTGTCTACATGGCGACATGTCCTGCCCAGTTCCACTTAAGAGTAGCTATCCTCTCTATTGCATCCACCACTTTTGTTCTTTGCCGTATTTCCCAGTTTGAGACTCTATCCCTGAGAGAAATGCCCAACACTGCGCGTTCCATTGCTCTTTGTGCCATGCACTGGTTAAAAGTCTTCCTTTTAAGGCACATTGGGAGGCCTAATTTGAATACATAGCTTAATTTTCCGAAGGCTAGCCTGGTTAGTTCAGTAGTTTGGTTATCTCTTCCAATGCAAATCTCGTGTCCTAAATATTTATACGACTTAGTTTGGTCGATTGCTTTCCCAACTAGGTTTACAATTTCACGAGCACGAGGTTTGTCATAATTTGTGTCTTGGCCATGTTAATTTTCAGTACAACTTTAAGAGAGGAGAGGTAGAGCCTGTCCAACAAATTTTTGGCTTCGTCCATTTAATCGGCTATCAAGACTATATCATCCGCGACTCTTAGGTGCATGATTAAGCCTTTCTCCATTTATATTTATGCCCTTCTCATCTAGGTTGGCCCTTTTGCATGCATATTTTAGTTGTGTGGTAAACAGCCTTGGTGAATATAGTGTCTCCCTGTCGCATTCCGCGTCGTATTGAGAATTTATTGTTTGTTGGGCCAACTCTCACACTCGCTACAGCATTTTGATATATATGTTTGATTATATTTGTGTAGCGGTGATCTATTCGACAGTCCGTTAAAGCTTCTAACATTTTTTGTTGATATATTGTGTCGAAAGCTTTTTCATAATCCACAAATATCAATACTAAGGGTTTGTTGTATTCGGCACATTTCTCAATTAGATTTTTTATTATCAGTAAATGATCGTTCGTGCCATATCCGGATCCAAACCCTGCCTGTTCTCGTGGTTGGTAGAACTCTAATTTATTTATTAGTCTCTCGGTAATGATCTTTGTGGAGAGCTTGTATACATGAGAAAGTAGGCTTATAGGGCGGTAGTTTGAAAGATCGGTAATATTCCCTTTTTAATGCAGCAAAATTCCCTCCGCGTTGCTCCACTGAGTTAGTGTTGTCACTTCTCTTATGCATTTATTAAAGAGCCTAGCTAGGGCTCGCAGGATTTTTGTCCACCATATTTTATAGCCTCGATCACTATTCCATCGCTTCCCGGTGATTTGATATTTCTCATTTCTTGTATGGCCTTTCGTATCTCATGTAGTGTTACATCTGGCATCTCTTCGGAACCTTGGTTTATTACCTTTGTTAAGGGTCGTTTTTCATCTTGTTGTTCTGGTTCTTTATACAGTTCGCGGTAAAAGCTCTTCACAACCTCTAAAATGCTGTCTCTGTCACTGACAAGTTGTCCTTGTTTGTTCTTCAGTTTATGTATATTTTTCCTCTCCGTTGCCATGTTTTGTCTTAAGACTTTCAAACTTCTGTTATCTTCAATCACTTTGGATATTTCTCTACTGTTGTGTTGTATGTTCTGCTGCAAAGCTAGTATTGTCCTTTAGTTTTCATCTTTCGTCCAAAAGGTTTTTCGTATTCAGGGTCAGTTTCTCACCGTTTTCTTGATCGTTGCACATGTTTTTCGGCTTCTTTTAGAGCTGTTAATATATTGCTGTTAATTTGTTCAATATCCAATTCCTCGTGGGTATTTAAGTTATTATCAATGCAATCTTTGTATAACCTGATATTTTTCGCGAGGTGCCTTTTTCTGCTCTTGATCTTATGTATCATCTTTGCTTTTTCTGTCTTCATATTAAAGTATACTTTCGCTCGGACCATTCCATGATCACTTCCAGACGAGAATTTATATAGGACCACTATGTCTTGAATAGTCTCTTTTCTGTTAGTCATTGTTTGTTGTTCCGTTTGGGTGTATTGTACACTTGCCCTGAGGATTTTTATCGAAGAATGAATTCATTGCATAAAGATCTCCTGATGCAAAAAGTCGATAAGTTGATCTCAATCTCATTTCGTTCGCCGTAGCCAAAATTTCCAACGTCTAGTTCTGCGTGATCTTGAGTTCCAATCTGGCATTTAAGTCCCCCATCATCATAGTGTAATGCGTTTGTGTTTTTCCTAAGGCGGTTTTGACGTCTTCATAGAATTCCTCGAATTCTTCGTCTGAATGCTTCGTTGTTGGTGCATATATCTGTATAATTTTAAGCCAATATCTTGAGCTTAGTTTCAGAACCAAATAGATAGGCAACTCTCGAACATATGTTTTCAAGCCGACTCCGGCGTTTGATGTGTTTTCTTCTCCTCTATAATGGAACATATGGCCGGATTTAGGTATCATTTGGTCTTCTCCTCTGCGTCTTACCTCGCTAATACCGATTATATCCAATTTTATGTTTTTTAGTTCTTCCTCCATCTCCAATAGCCTTGCCTCTGATAGAAGGGTCTGGACATTATAACAAGCGACATACATTCGTATTTCTCCATGCATGGTGGCCTGATCTGTTCCGGTGATTCTTAGCACCCTGTGCTCCAACTCTCTTCAGACCGTCACCTTGGCCGGGCATATTGGAACTGCTGGGGACTGAGGGCCGTGTTCTAGGCGTGTCTGTCATGTTTAACAGTAAGGGGTGTTTTTAGCCGCTTCGCTATTGCGCTGGCTAGTGCGGGATTGTTAATGAGTCGTTTTCATAATAGTATTAGAGCGTATAAAATGCTTATATGAAAAAGCGCCTTAAAAATGTGTTTTGTAAGAGGTTACATTTTTATGAAAATTAACACAAAAATCGACCAAACCGATTTTTTTTTTTTGATTTTTAGGACTTGTGATCTCGGAAATCTTATTCAAAGTGACAAAAGATCTGCTCTTTCAAAAATGTTAATCACAAATATTTTTCAGTTTAATTTTAGATATATTTATACTTTCTGCATAACGATGTTAAAAAAATTATTTCTTAAACCCAAAAAAAATATCGAGTCTTCAAATTTCATGACGATATCTCAATTGGTTTCGCAAAATGGGACGGCTTTAGACTCGTCCTCTATAAAAATAACAAAGCAAATAATTGAGCGTGTAGGAGAGAAAGCCTATCAGAATCAGTCAAAAATCAACTTGGTCGTTATTCAAAACGTTGTTGGGGAGGAACGTCGCCTCATCCCCTCTCACTAGATGGTTGTATTCGATCATTGCTTTAGGGAATGAAGCCTGCTTATCTAGGTCGTTAGGTACTTAGATCGTACATTCGCAGTTCATTTTTTGTACAAATATAAGACCTATAAGGTAGATTGAGAATAAATCATTGACGTTTTTGAGCAACTCTGAATCTCCTAATACGACTCAGATTTTTTGATTATCGACACATAGTCTGCGGATCTAACATCTACTTGGGCAACACTGCTGAAAAAGAACCTTCAATGACATGCCGCGCCGCCACTGATCTATATATTTACGTCCAGGAAGAGGGTGTGTTGGTATTCGCGTTGAAAGCCGAAATAAAAAGCCATTTGAAAGAGTTGGGTGGTGGCTAACTTAAGTCTTCTTTGCCGAGGCCAATAACCTCAGGACTGCATTTTTAGCGTTTCTGTATTTTTGTATTGCGACGTGGCGACAGCATTAATTCGGTTATATAAATAAGTCTTAAGTTCTTAATAACGAATTGCGTCTGCGACTAAAAGTCATAATTTAATTTTTTTTTTTTGAAAACAATCTTGTTAATGGAACTATTCAGATCTTTTGTGAAAGCTGATAAGAAATGCTTCATCTAAGCACAATCCCAAACAAATGATTTTAATTCTCGGTTGCAACAATTTTCGACCAAATGTTGCAATTTTCAACATAGTGCAGGGTCATCCATCAAAAACTGACCTATTCCTTAACTCTTTAATTTTACATTTGATAGAAATATGTTTTATATCATTTCTCTCAAGTGCCTAATTTGGCTAAGACGAAAATTAGTAATGGTAACTCACAATTACAACAATTTTTAATCAAATATCATAGTACTCTACATAGTACAACAGAAAATTCATCAACCCAAGAAACCACCATATCCCTGGGATATCTGATTTTGAGCTGGTTGAGGGAACCATGTATTATTCCATATTTTGAGGTTTATCTGTCTGTAATCTAATAAATGTTACATATTTGTGATGAGCATGACTTCAAGTAACATATTATATCAGTGTTTAAAAGCTAGGATGTAGCTTTCATCTCTTAACGTTTGTTATTGCATGTTTAGCACTGTGATATCGCATTTCTACTGCACTGAAAAATCCTGTCTATATTTTCAAGTTACAGAACAGCTCTATAACATTTTTAGATGTTCCGAGTTTGCCTTCAATAGAAAAATTGAATTGCCTCTCCGTTAGTGCAGGCCTTGGAACAGTATAACGTTGTAAATGTTACAAAATCCACTAGTGCGATTTCTCCCAGTCTCTGCTGTGTCGGCAAATCTGCTATATAGCAGTAGGATCTACTTTTTTATTATTAATGACCTATTATTATCGCTCTTATCGTTATTTGTCTTTTTGATTTATGTATTTGCTGTTAAACGACTGTAGGTTTTGCTTTCCATATCGTATATATTATCGTTATATATCATTTTGGTTAATGAATTTACTGTTAAACGACTGCAGATCGTTTGCTTTCAATAGCATAAATATTATCGTTATATATCATTTTGCTTATTGCATTTACTGTTAAACGACTGTAGATCGTTTGCTTTCTATATCGTATATATTATCGTTAGTTCTCGTTTTCGTTTACTGATCTTACCGTTTTTGCTTATTGAACTTACCGATAAATAGCTGTAGTTTATCTAATATCGAGTATCATATCTATTTCTGTTTCTTTTCATAATTATTGTGGATTCTCACCTAAAATTAATAGTTATAGAAATATTGAAGCTTGATATATTTTATAGTTTGTAGAATCTAAGCGGTTGATTGCAATTCCAGTTGACATCGAAAATTATAAAAATTAAAGAAAGAATTCGTAACCCTTTTTTAGTCAAACCGTTTAATTCAACCAACCTTTCAAGTGTTAAATAAATTAAGGGTAAGTCGGGTAAGAGAACGCAGTTAGAGGTTATATGGTAATCTCATTCATCCCAAGCAACACAAAAACGACAATGTTTTATTTAAATATATCTCAAATTATCATTAACATCTAGAATCATAAGAAATGCAAACCTGGAAAGCGAAGAGTTTGCAAAGTGAATGCATGAACTTTAATTAAGAATTTATTCAGATTCACTCGCGCACTGATTACAGGTTGGTTTGTTATACTCTGGTTGAACGATCCCAATCCTGCATATGCTATGCAGTCTTCTCTTCATAATATCATCTCTTCGATATGTAGCATTCAGTCCAGTCTGAATCGGGCGGATCTTAGTAAATTTCGTTGCATCTTGGGCAGTGAAGTTTCTGGGCCGTCGGTTTTTCACACTTTTTGATTCCGTTAGGTATTTTTACGCCATTTTAGTTTTGTATGGCGACTCTGCAAGAACTTCTGATTTCTTCCCCTTCCTTTTTTTACTGTTCCATTTGCTTCAGGAAAAGGTTTTATTATTTCTGGTAATACCAAGACGTTTGAAGGTGTTGAAACGCATGTCCCACTCAAGCCTTGATAGCGGGTTGAGGATTGTGGTCAGATTGAAGTGAAGGCCTTATCATTTTGCTGAGGGTATGTCGTCTTCATCGCTCAATTCTAAAATTTTCTGGTGTGAACGGACTGTCGATTACAGTAGCTGGTGCAAAATCTTCGGGATTAAATACTTCTGAGTCATAGGGTCAAATTCCGCAAAATCAATTGAAGCTCCCTTGAAAAAGTCTTGCCAAATAATTCACCTAATTTATATTGTGTAATTGCTGGGCCAGTCTAATACTAAAATAATTGCTTCCTTCATAGTTTTAAAAATGATCGATCCAATCAAGAAATAATTCTGAGTTTATTAAACCTGTAGTAACGTACCAGGTGGAGCACCATTAATCACTTCCCTTTCATATTTTGCGTGGAAATATTAAAAAAGAGGCACCACGTATTTCCCACTAGCACTCATATAGCGTACACTGCCGTTATAAGCTGACCTCTTTCGGATTCATCTGCTTGTTTTATTTTTTTTAGTCCCAATCTGATTGGGGTGCCTTTACCTGTGTTCGTCATGGTGTTTGTCTTTGCGTAGTTCATATTCCTGTTTGGCTGATGTATCTAGTTCTACCGCGTATCTTAGATTGGTCAGTCTATGTCCACATATTTTTATACCTTTTTCTTCCCAGTCTAGTTTTTTAAAAACATCCTTCATCCTTTAGGACTTGGCTAAAAAGTTTAGGTAATATTGTGTCGCCCTCTGACACATCTTCTTATGTGTATTGGTCTTGTTCCCTCATGGATTTCAATTGTTGCTGTTTCGTCGCTATATATGTTGGATATCAAATTTGTATATTTGTAGTCTATTCTGTTATTCACTATTGAGTTTTTCACTGCCCAGTGCTCAACACTGTCAAAGGCTTTTTCGAAGTCAATAAATGCAATATATGGGAAGTGATATTAGTTGGCTCGTTCTATTAGAATTTTCATTGTTAATAGGTGATTGCTCGTACTGAAACCCTTTCTGAAGCCGACCTGTTCTTTCGATTGGTATCTGTCGAATTTTGTTGTTAGCTTACTGGCTAATATTTTTGTGAAGTGCTCGCAGCTTACATTAAGGAGTGTTATGGGTCGGTAGTTTTTAGGTCTGGTCTACCTGCCCTCCTTTTCTTTAGGAGAGTGTGGAGAGTATTAATAACAGTTTTTCCACCATATCTTAACAGGTATTCTGATAAGGTCCATTTATAAACTCGAAAAGTTCGTAATCTTGAGGTTAGAAAGTTCATAGTTGGTGAGGTTCGGAGTTCGGAGTTCACAGTTCATTTTATGGCATTTATAAACATCAACAAGAAGTTGGGAAAGTTTATATCTGATTGGTTAAAATTCGTAATCAATAGAATTTCGGACATTAAAAATTTTGTAGTCCTGATGATCGAGATTGTACAAAAATGGATAATTTCGAATTACTTCTATAAGTAGCACTGATGCATCAATATCCTTGATTTCACTTCGTTCTTTCGTTTTAGATTCAGCCATTTTCACAAAAAAAGTAACAATTAACAATAAAAACAACTGTGCGGATGTGCGACTTCGAATGTCAACATGGACAGCGATCACATGCTAGTACAATGGTTTTTCGAACGAACTTTCTGAACTCTGGACATAAAATTTGGTTATCTCTCAATTTTGCCAAAATTCTGAAAATTTGCGAATTTTTCGTCAACTTATATAAATGAGTATATAAATTGAACTGAATGATTTGATTAGTTCATCTTGAACTAAATTTTCAACTCCCAACTGAGCCTCAACATTGCGAACTTTTAGAATTTATGAATCCAGTGTTACTCCGTCCTTTCCAGGTGCTTTGTGGTTTTTCATTTCTTTCAGTGCTCTCTTTAGTGCTCTGTTTATTTCTGGTTGTAGTTCTGAGTTTACGTTCTTTATTTTAGTTTGTACTTGTTTTATGATTTCTACCGGTGGTTTTCTTTTTATTTGGAATAGATCTGGTATAAAATAGTCGTTTGATATTTATAATATCTTCTTTAATAGTGGTTTCTACTCCGTTCATGTCTTTTAAGTTATTTATTCCATATCTATCTAGCGTTGATCTTAAGCATTTCATATTCCTATTATTCTCGCTATTTTTATTTCTTGGTTCTTGTTAATTTCTGCGTAGTCTATCGGGTTCCTTTTTCCTCCCTAGTTCAGTTTCCGCCTTTTCTCAATGAGTTTCCTTGTTTCTTCTGAGATTTAATTTTCATTTTTCTTTTCCTTTTGTACGATTTCTTTTCCTATTTTAACCATGTTCTTTTTGGCACTGTGAGAATAGAAGTCTCTCTCATCCATATTGTACACTCAATGTTGAGAGTTTTTGAAATACGGTTCACTTGAACCAGAGGCTCTTGCAAGACTTGTTTTCTCTACCACTCCGACACTCAAATTATAACACTTACAGAATGAAAACACCCAATCATTTCCCGTTATTTTCTAAAGTTTCTAAAATCTGTAGCTAAGCCATTTCTTTTTGCGAATTTAAAGACTAATTCGCGTAATAATTTAACCGTCAAGCCATTAAAGCTGCTTTCCAATTCTATGCAGTAATTAGCCAAGTGCCTTTTTATGTCCGAGGTGAAACCTGGCTTGAATTACCGAAGAGAGGTGGGCATGGAATCGACTTTCAACCGCTTTCTAACAATTGCTTCATTTAGTCCGTTAGATTTTGCTCTCACCTTACGCCACTTCTTTTTTGACAGACTTGAATATTTCTCAAGTAAACACACATTTTTGATTGCCTTTTCGAATGTACTTCCCTATTTCGATCTTACCTGCGCACCTGAAATCAAACAAATTATTTGGCCCAAGATTGAAATAGTTTTATACAATTTTATCGTGGGAAAGAGTACGCACCCCGTAAAGAATACGTATGTCAACTCATTGCCTGCGTACTTTTTGCATATTTTTAAACAAATTAGGCGCCTACAAGGTGTGCCAACAATTAACACTGAGCTAACCTCAACAAATCATGTTTATTTGAATCTATTGATTTATTTTTAGTATAAAAGTTGTCAGTTGAGTAATAGCATCAAGAGTTGAAAAATAGAATTTTCGTAACTTTTTATGTGAAAAACGCTTCTGATGGCCAGAAATTTTAACCCGTATGAACAACACCAATGGATGTATTTATTACAATATTATTTATTACTTTTACCCGCCTGTCCCCTAAAGGCTACATATATGAAAAAAAAAATGGAGTATTCCATACAAATACTCATCAACGAAGAGCTGTCAAACTAATGACAAATTAGTTGATGTGTTCTAATGTTTATTTCAATCACGCACATGCATTGTAGATGTGATACTCGAAGTTAGAAGCACGAGCCGGGTTTTGGATTATCCGCCCAACAAGATAATCACGTAGCAATATTTTATGTGACATAAAGCCGTAATGGCTGTTTACGTGTATATATACCCACCGCACTGGAATATATTTATATTTGTATTTGATGCCGTGTTTTATACGTTAATATCTCGACATGACGGCGAACGGAAGACGGTGTCTGGGCCACGACGGCCCTAGAGTAAACAATTATTGCTGTTTATTTGCTTCACTGCCGCATTTCAGAAAGTCTCTGTTTGCATGAATACACCTATCATAGATCTTCTTTAAAGCAGTGACTTTCTAAAAGCAAGGCTTAATTATGCTTAAAAAATGGCTGAACAGGGAAATAGATATGGTTATTTTCTTACAAACTGGAAGAGGAGATAAGTTTGGAGATATAAGTATTATTAGGGTTGCCACCCGTCCTTCCTCCTACGTTAAAGGCTAAAGTCCTTACGTTTTTTTCCCTAAAAATGTTTCTTCATATTGACAATTTTTTAAATTTCCAACTTTTATTTCAATATAATAAATTCAATTTTTTTTTTAAAAATCTTAACGATTTGATGTCTCTGAGACAAAAACTGGCAACATACAGTTTCTAAATTTAATTTAAAAAATGGATTTCCCTCACACACTGACTTAAAAATGTTTTTTCCTGTATTGAAAACGACAATCTTAAAATAGATATGGATGAGCTTTTTAATGAGATTGCCGAAACTAATAGATATTATGAATTGTTGCAAATTGCTTGTGAAGAGTATACGAAGTACTCAACACCACAAAGATGATATTATATTTAAATACCAGACATACACAACATGTTTTCTCTTGTTTCGTATTTTCTGACCATCCTGGCAAATTCTTTTTTGTGGGAAATTATTATTTCTGTATCTGTGACAAAGTGGAGAGATGTGTAACAAGCCACACCCGCAAGCAAGTAAAATAACAGCAAGTGGAAGAAACTCAGTAGACTAAAAAAGTATACTGGTGGCAACTGTCGGGAGTGTGTCATATAAGACAGCGATAGTTTTTCTTTGTGCTGTTTTCGGTTTATTCTACATACTATAATATGATCTCTTAACAAATCGGTCATTTAATTGCATTGCTATTATAGAGCAGCGGTGGGATGCATTCTCGTTTTACCGAATAGACTGGTATTTAGTGTTTTTTGTTCTAAGTAGACTGTTAATCATAGTGTTATGTAATCCTTAAGTTTAGTGTTTTTAAGCTTTTTGTGTGTGACAATAGGACGAAATAAAAGACAAAGAAAAGTTCTAGTGATTCTACGAGTTCAAGTTTGGGCTCATTTGGTTCATCGACAAGTAATGCTTGCACTGGGCATTACAAAAGGCGTAGCAAAACGTCAAAGAAAAATAATTGTTCTATTGATAATAATCAGCAAAAAGAGCTTGGCTCTTAAGAATGTACAAAAATACCGTACTGCTAAAAGCGTAATTGTCCAAGTGCACAGATCTTAAAGTTTGACCCTCCTTTAGCTGCTAGACAAAATACGCAGTAACAACCGACGCAGATCACAGCACAATTTTGACCGCATTGAGAAGGCTACAGATACTAGTAGGGTATCTCAAAGTAGTAGCTTAAATAGCGTATGTAACAAGTGGTTAGATAAATAGAGCAGCTTGGTGAAATTAATACCTGGGATGACAATTAAAAAATTTTTCACATGCAAGCGCGCCTTCAGGGCTTAGCAAGAAATTGATATGAGGGCCTAGAAAACTAACTTTTTTCCTGGACAGGGTGGAAATGTATGCTTATTTCAGCATTTCCAGGCCACCAAGATTTTCCAACTATTTTGAAAACTATGCTAGATCGCAGAAAACGTTTAAATGAGTCATGGTCAGAATATTATTCTGCAAAAATGCAACTTCTTAGACGGTGTGAAATATCAGGCAAAAATGCAGTGGCAATGATTATCGATGGAATCCCTGATAATACGATACAAGCTGGGGCTAAATTAGGCCGTTATACAACACCTGAAGATCTTTTTCGTGAGTATCTTTCATCGCTCTCCTCTGTGCATGTCTCATTAAAACAACGTATAGAATTTCCTAAGCAATAAGAGAAGCGTTTTGAAAACATACAAAAGCATACTACAAAGCCAAATTTTAAGGACAAAGGATGTTTTAATTGCAGAGATTATGGATACATGTTTGCAGAATGTCCAAAACCAAAGAAAGAGCGCACGATCTGCAAGAAGATAGGCCATTTAAGTCAAAATTGCCGTAAGCATAAACCAAGCACATCACATAAGACGCTAGTATGTGAAACCAATCAAAAATCAAAATCCAACGGTTATTATGTTAGTTGTATAATAAATGGAAAAACTTTACCTGGTTTCGTAGACTCTGGATTGCGAAGTAGTGCTTATACGCAAAACTGATGCGGAAAATGTTGACTTAGAGTGGTCAGCCAGTATGTGATGTGGTCTATTATATCAATTTATTCAAGATGGCGCCGAGTGAACATGTGTGTGTAGACGAGGATAACAAAAAGTGCAAATATTGCAAAAGTGGTGTGGAAAAAAGTTGCGTAAGATGTAATTTGTGCAAAATAAGTTATCATCAATCGTGTGCATTGCGAATGACGGGGCTACAAGTCGTAAGCGGTAGCAAAAGTCTTGTTCTATGCCCAGCGTGTGCAAACACTGCCCGCGCTGCCGATGTAAACAAAGCAGTAAGTGAAGCTTTACTACCAAAAACCGAAGAAATTGAGAGTTTAAAACTTAAAATATCTGAGCCGCAAAGTCAAATTTTGGAGGAAAAGTTCCAAACCTTACAACAGAAAATGGAATCTATGGAGAAAAACATTATAAACAGGCTAGAAAACATCGAAAAAAAAACACAACAGTGCAGTTGGAGTGTCTACATATCCGATCGCCGGACAGCAGGCCGAAAACGTTAAAATTCACGGTAAGATCAGTTCAATCCAGACCAGGACCAGCAGCACTACCCAAACGAACAAGGCCATGAACAAGGCCGTGAAATGTCAAGATACCGTTGGCGTTAAGAGCAATGCCAACGCGCAGCTGGACCCGCCGACATTGCAACCAGAAGAAGAAGAAGTGATTGACTTAACTTCAATTAAACCTCCTACTCCCAGTCCGGTGGTAAACAAAAACAAAAACAGGTTACTAATCAGTCAAATCAGGGTTCTGACTTTGAAAATGAGGAAGGTTGGACAAAAGTAACACGAAGAGGCAGAAATAACAATATACCCACTAAAAACATAAGACCTAAACCAATAAAAGGATCAAACAACTCTTCAAGTATTCTCAAAGCGGCCCAACTAAAATCGTGGATGTTTTTATCAGGCTTTGATCCATCCATAACAGAGGATATGATAATAAATCATTTGGAAACAAATGATCTTGGAGATGATTTTTTTTGTGAAAAAATGGTTACAAGGAAGGATAAGACCAAAAGCTCTTTTAGACTGGGAGTTCCTCAGGATAAATGATGACATAATGTCCCCCAATCTATGACCCTGTGGAATTAGGGTGAACCATTTTATCAATCTCCAGCGCTTGCAAACAGCAAGGTCACAGTATCAACCAAGGATGTCAAACCACTAGATTGTGAAGAAGTTGTGGAAAATACTGCGACTCTGCTCCATTACAATGTGAGGTCTATCAGAAATAAAATTCATGGACTATAAGCATCATTGGTGGACAATCCCATTGACATTATATGCTTGAGAGAGCATTGGCTCAATGCTGATGAGATGGATGCTTTCCATATACAGGATTACAAGGTTGCAGGTTTCTCGACAAGAACTCTGTCTTTGGGTGGAGGTACTGTAATTTTAGTTATTGAAAATTTTAATTTTGTGTATGTAGAGGCTTGTAATATTTATAATGTTGAAAAAAGTATAGAATTGTGTGTTGTCCTAATTAATAATGTTTATGTTATATGTATATACAGGACTCCTGGAGGAGATGTTGGCACTTTTCTGTCTGCTCTAGAGGGTGTAATGAGTCATATTGGCCAGGAAAGGGATATCATTCTGGCAGGGGACTTCAATGTTATGTTTGGCACAACACAGGGTGAGTCGTCTGTACTGTTTGATCTTCTGGGGTCATACGGTTTTCAACAAACAATCTTTGAAGCAACACGTGGAGAATCCTGCCTGGATAATATATTTTTAAATTTTACAACAAGGCCAGTTTTGGCAAAGACTCTTAATATGAACCTCTCGGATCATCTGGGTCAACACCTTGGGTTTAATTTTGGGGTAGACAATAAAGTGCTGTCCGAAAAAAAGTTTTTCGACCCATTACACAGAGGGGGTTAAACAATTATTATAATATCATTGCGGATATTACGTGGGATTTTGTGGATAGTGTAGAGATTGGTATTGAGGAAAAATTCTGTATCTTAATGAAGTCACTTGGGGATGCATACATGCAATCATTCCCTGAGAAGAAATTCTGTGTCAGATCGGATCAGGCCAATAGAGTCAGTTGGTTTGAAAATGATCTTAAGGATATGAGAGAACATTTACATCTGTTAAATGATATATGTAAGCAATACAATCGAGTGAATGATTGGTTACTATATAAAACATTAAAAAAAAACTATAAAAAATCTATCAGGGAGGCAGAGAGATTGGCAAATGATAGGGCAATAAACTTTTCAAGTAATCCAAGCAAATGTATGTGGCAAATTATAAATTCAAAAAGAGGTAAAGTAACTAATACAAAAAACACCAGCTGTCATATACTGCCGCAAGAATTTAACAACTTCTTTTCCGGTGTAGCAAAAAATCTCATGAGGGACATGCCTCAGGAGACTAGTGATCCTCTCTTGCATCTCAACAAAATAAAAACTTCATTCCAACACTTTGATTATCAAGAGATCACTTATATAAAAATGAGGGATACAATCACACAATTAAAGAACAAAAAAAGTGTAGATATTTATGGTTTAACAGTAGAAATCATAAAGTCAGTAAAATATTTAATTTATATTCCACTCCACTTTTTAATCAGTGTGTTCGTGAGAGCATCTTTCCAGGCACTCTAAAAAAAGCTTTAATAACACCAGTATACAAGAAGGGGGCTAATCACTGGTTGCTAATTATAGGCCAATTTCTTGTTTGGATATAACATATCCAAACTTTTTGAGAAGATCATGGCGACACAGATAGTGGATCTATTTGAGACCCATGGGCTGTTTAGCGACCGACAATTTGGATTCAGACAGAGGAAAAGCACTGTCCAGGGAGTGTTGGACCTTCTAGAGGGGGTAATAGACTTATTTGAGGGAATGGAGTACTTTGATGCCCTGTTTTGTGACCTCAGCAAGGCTTTTGATTGTGTCACACATTCTCTTTTATGAAAAAAATTAAGATTCTACAACTTTGGTGAAGATAGTATTAAGTTGACGCAGTCGTACCTTGCTGGGCGTTACCAAGCAGTGAGGGTGGATGGTGTGACCTCTGCGGAATCGCTTCTAGATGTTGGTGTGCCAAAGGGGTCGATCCTTGGTCCAATTCTCTTTCTGATTTTCATTAATGACCTACCTCTCTGCTGTGAGGAGGCTAAATTTGTGCTGTTTGCGGATGACACAACCATTGCTGTAACTGGGGAAACAGAATAGGAAGCTAGGGAAAAACTATTGAGGGGACGCGAGGCGGTGGAGTCTTGGTTCCTTTCAAATCGTCTGTTGTTTAATGCTGAGAAGACCCAAATTATGACATTTACCCTGAGAGATATTGGTGATTCTCCTCTGGAATCAGTCAAGTTCCTTGGCATCTGCCTGGACTCCAGATTAATCTGGCAACCTGACGTGGAAACGGTGTGTGCAAGACTTCGTACGAGTGTTTTTGTTTTGCGGGGTCTTGTAGGTTGTGTATCACGGGAAACACTTAGAACTGCCTATTTTGCGGTATTTAACAGCAAAATGGTATATCGAATATTGGCTTGGGGAGCATCAGCGCCTTCTGCTAGGGTCTTTGGCTTACAAAGTAGTAGTGTGAAGTTTTTTAATAAACTTCCACAACAGATTAGAGAACTTCCTATGCAAAAGTTTTAAAAAGCACTCAAAAGCTTCTTATTAGGGAAAGCATTTTATAGTACAGCAGAATTTCTTAATCTTGATGTTTTAATATTTATAATATTATATAATATATGTTATTTTAATTATTCCATTAGGATATTTTATTTTTAATGTAGTGTTTTATTTGACATTATTTTTTTGAAAAAAACCTTTCTACTATTAAGTTTTGAATTTATGAAAAAATTGAGTACAGTAGAATTTTATAGTACTAGAATTCCTTAATCTTGTCGTTTTAATATTTAAGTGTTGTATGTTATTTTAATTATTCCATCAGGATATTTTATTTTTAATGTAGTGTTTTATTTGACATAATTAAAAAAAAACTTTATAATATTGAGTTTTAAATTAATGAAAAAATTGACATTATTTGTAGTGTTAGTTATATGTATTTTCTTTGACGTATGTAAATGCTATTTGCATATTTTGTCATAAATAAATTTGATTTGACTAATGCTGTGGTGATGCTATAACAAAAGTTTTGGGAACGGCTTATAACACGAATCTAAGAGTAGATTTGTTTGAGGCAGATGTGTCAGTTTTTATAGTACCAGAAAATGTACAAAACATGGCCGTTGAGATTGTTCTTTTGGCTAATGGTTCTACGGAGGTACCTCCAAACAACATTGGATTTGTAAGCTGTTTATTGGCCGATGGTTACGATGGAAATCTTTTTGTTGATCTAAGTTAACGTTTTACGAAAAACCAGGAACTTGTGGTTCCTAGGTGTACATGATCAACTTTAAGTCACACCAAGTTGTAGCAAGAGGAGTTCCTTGTGTTGCTGACCCAGAAAAGGTAAGTGCTTGTCTTAAAGTTGACATTTGCTTTGCAGCTTACCAAGGTTTAGTATAAGTGATTTGGTTGGTCGTATATCGAATAACCTGTCCAGTTCTGCAATAAACAACCTTCTATTGTTGTTTAATAAATATCGTGACTGTTTTTTGAAAAACATGAATGAGTTAGGTCATATTAAAAACGCGGAAATGGAGATCCGTTTACATGACAATAACTACTACTTTCGAGTAATATTATAAAATAATCAAAATCACCGTACTCAAGTCCGATTATTCTTGTAAAGAAAAATAATGGTGAAATATGCGTCGATTTTCGGTCTCTTAACTCCAAATCTATAAAAGATTGTTACCCATTGCCAAGGGTGGATGAGCATTTGGAGGTGCTCAAAGATCCCACTCTAAACATGGCAAGCAGCTATCACCAGATTCCTATGGCGGAAAACTCCAGAGGGAATACAGCTTTTGTAACACCAGATGGCCATTATGAATATCTCCGGATGCCTTTTGGGTTGGTCAATGCTCCAGCCATATTTCAGCGCACTATTAATCAGATTCTAGGTTCTATGAGGTTTTCCACAGCTTTGGCCTATATGGACGATATCTTGGTACCATGTCCA
This sequence comes from Pissodes strobi, assembly GCA_016904865.1. Classification (NCBI taxonomy): domain Eukaryota; kingdom Metazoa; phylum Arthropoda; class Insecta; order Coleoptera; family Curculionidae; genus Pissodes; species Pissodes strobi. Next base: position 66,654 of record MU186372.1, read on the forward strand.
AACGTTTCTTCGGGGTTACTAGCTCTTGGACAAGTATTCGAAACAATTAGAGATGCTGGAGTTATACTTTGCGATTCTCAAAATGCCGTTTTTCCAAGATGTGATTGAAGATTTGGGTCATGAAATTAGCGCTCATGGGGTACGACCGGGTGCCGCTAAAATTTCTGCCGTAAAATATTTTCCTGTTCCCCAGGTGTATATCAGATACAACAATTTGTTGGCTTATGTAGCTATTTTCGAAAATACGTGAAAGATTTTGTGCAGATTGCTCGCCCATTAACTTCGCTCACCAAGAAAGACGTTGCTTTCAGCTGGGGAAAATCTCAGGAAAGTGCTTTTGAAAAATTTAGAGAAGTTTTTATCAAAAGACCAATTCTTGCAATTTACAATCCTAAGCTGGAGACAGGTCCACACTGATGCTTCAAACGACGGGCTTGGTGGAATTTTAGTGCAAAAACAAGAAGATGGCAACTTTAAACCAGAACCCTATTTCAGCCGCCAAACATCGAAAGAGGAGTAAAAGTACCACTCGTTCGAACTGGAGACGTTAGCTGTATTTTGCTTATTACAGAGGTTTCGAGCATATCTCCTCTCAGGAATTTAATTTTGCAGTAGAGTACTGGCAAGGAACAAAAATGGCTCCCTTAGACGCGTCGAGTCGTAATCCACCTGTTAAAGAAAACTCCAAGGTAATACAACAATAAATCGATATTCTGCAGGTCGATATAACACAGGATGACTAAGTTTTATCGACACAAATTAAAGACAAACAAAGCCAAAAATTGGTGGAGAACAATTAAAAGGTCCAACTTCAAACGAGGACAAACATGTCCATAAAGATTATACACTTAAAAATTGAAAATTGTAAGGTGGTAAGTACCAAAGGCAAGTCGACCAGTCGAGGTTGAGACGAGGTGCCCTGCGAATATGCAGTGCCTGTCGCACAGTGTCGGCCCCGGCCGTGCAAGGAATCGCTGGCACGATTCCCGTAGATCTGCTGGCGGAAGAAAGGATGAGGATTTACCACCGCAGAAATGAAGATGAAAGAATAGCAGTGAACAAAAAGGAAGAAAGAGAAAAGACTCTCCGGAGATGCGAGAACAGATGGAGCAGTGAAACCAGAGGACGATGGACTCAAAGGTTAATCAGGAACGGGAATGAGTGGACGGAAAGGAAGCAAGGCGATGTAAAGTATTACTTGACCCAATCGCTAACAGCAGCTCGGTGCTCTTTGAAGAAAATCGGAAAGACAAGGGACGATCGATGCACGCACTGCTGGGAGGAGGAAGACTCAGCTGAACACACTTCACAGCATTGAGAGGGTTCCAACCCACACGCATGCCATTCACATGGATCATTTGGAACCTTTTGTAAAAAGTACTAAAAAATAAATCGTATTTGATTGTGGCAGTAGTTGTTTTTACGAAGTTCCTACATGCCAAGCCAGTTTCGAGTACAAAAGTGAAACCTGTAATTGACTTTCTCGAGAGCATTTTTCTGATGTTTAATACTCCCAGACAGATCATTTGTGACAGAGGTTCATGTTTCACGAGTACTTCTTTTGCTACGTACACAAAAGATCTAGGAAGCAAAGTGATTTTCAACGCAACTGCTACACCACGTCCTAACGGGCAAGTGGACAGGTACAATAGCGTGTTATTAAAAGCAATTTCAACTTCCTTAGGGGAAAAGAGAAAATGGGATGTCTCGATAAGTACAATCGTTTTTGGAATTAATTCCGCAGTGAATAGTTCCACTGGGAACAGCCCCTTTGAACTACTTTTTGGATACAAACCGAGAGCACCGAGTGATTAATTTTTGAGTACAGCTATCACCGAGGACGCTGTATAGAGTAATTTAGCTCAATTAAGGCAAGAGGCGGCATCAAAAATTCAAGAAGCTCAAATAAAGCAGAACGCCTATTTTGATGCTAAGAGGACGAAAGGTCAGAAATACAAAATAAGAAACCAAGTTGTTTAAAGAGGCATAACGTTGCCAACGATAGGAAAAGCTAAAAGTTGCTTCCAAAGTTTTCTGGTCCTTATAGAATAAAATAAGTTTTAGGTCATGATCGATACGTTGTAGAAGACCTTCCGGGTTCTAATCGTGCGCAAAAGAAATATGAAGGTGTTAGTTCGGCTGACCATATGAAACTGTTTACTCCTGCGTTAGAAAGCAGTAGTGTAACAGAGGACTCATATGGAGTCTTAGAGAAAGATTCTTCTTCGCTATGAGAATAGTCTTTTGAGTACGTGTTCTTAGAAGAATCGTTACATAGAGATATCGTCAAAATTTTTGAAGTGAAACTTCTTTAGCGAGGGTAAAGTCAGAAAAAATGCTTATCAAAGTGAAACGCTTATCAAAGTGAGACGCCCCTTTAATTAAGCATGTTCCAGTATAGCTAGAGGCTTGACATTTTCAGGACATGTAGCCGGGGTAAAATGAGGATCCTGGACCAAACTGGACCCCGTACCCCTCTCCCACCCACCCGTTCGACCAGGAGAGAGAGGAGAAGAAAAAACTAAAGCAGTTAATAACGGGAAGAGCTACGGGGTCAAAATTTTTATGGTGGGTGCGCCTAATGGGTGGTTACCTTTGACCATATGGGGGGACCAGGGCTCTAATTTAAGAAGGGATTTTGGGAAAAAAAATAGTTTTTTGCCGATATCTCTGCAACGGAGCCTCGGATTGAAAATCTGACAAGCGATGACCCCGTTACACGACGTGATCAGTGGGGGGGATTATACGCCCCCTCCCCCTTCCCGGATACCCAAAAATTTTCGAAAATATTGTAAAAAATTGAAAAAAACCTGAACAATTGTTTGGAAAGTTCATAAAAGTATTATAAAACGAAATAAGAAAAATAAAATATTAAAAAAAGTTAGAGAAACGCGGTTTTCTGCGAAAAAAAGGCGAAGGAGTTAAGCTGCGAGAGGGGATGGCAAAAATGGGAAGAAAAAAATGCTTTATGAAAAAAAAAAACAAAACCAAAAGATTGTTGGGATAGTAACAGTATAAAATATTATAAAACCAAATAACACAAAAAAAATTAATGACAAAAAAAAAAGAAAAAATTATTCGGAAAGTTAATAAGAGTATTATAGATAGATAGATAGATAGATAGACAGATAGATAGATAGATAGATAGATAGATAATCATTTATTTGTTCCAAAAAATAAAAACACAGTAAGAAAGTTACAGTGCATTAGCCAATCAGGCATGGAACATTGTTCAATACAATTCACAAAAAAAATAGAAAAAAAGCGAAACATTTGTATATAAAGATGTACGTATATCGTTTACAACTAACAAAATACACAAGAATTACGTAACATGTCTACATAGACTTACTTGACAAAAAAACATGTTTAAAAAATGGGTACCCAATGCTTACAGACTAACATACATCCGCCTTATTTTTATCTATGCATACATATTATACTTATAACCTATTAGCAGCTTTAGCAGCGCTATTTTATATTAGTACTCAGTTCTAACCTATCTTTATCATTAAAAAAAATATTCAAGGGAATAGAATGCCTTTTTAATTAAATAGTGTTTTACAATATTTTTGGCATTGACCTTTGGTAACTCTCTAAAAGATTTTGGAAAACAGTTAAATATTTTAATAGCACAGTAAATAACGTTTCTTTGGATATATGCAAAATTGCTTTTCGCAGGCAAAAGATACGTTCTGAACCTAGTCTCATGATTATGCAATCGTTGAAACTCCGCAAACAGGTCACCGTTTGAATACGCTAACTTAAAAGAATCAAGTACGTATATACATACTAACCACCGTTAAAATCCTTTCTCTGACAAAAACGACACTACAAGTATCCCCTGTTTTCATTCCATAAATATATCTTAAGCATCTCTTTTGAAGGATCAGGATTCGCCCAACATCAACAGAATTTCCCCAGAAAAACAAGCCATATTTAACTCTCAACTGAATAAATGCATGATATGCAGATATTGATGCATCTGTGCGCACTTCATTCGCAATTACTCTCAAGGCATAACAATATTTGGAGATACTTTTTGCGACACTCTCGACATGCGCTCTCCAGTCCAGTCTTCTGTCAATCACAACACCTAGAAATGAGACCTGATCTGTAGAAATGATACTTGTGTTATTGTAAGTAAATCTGAGTACCGTCTCCATTATTTTGCCAAAAACCACACATTGTGTCTTCGGCACATTGAGAAGCAGACCTGAGGCTGTAAATTAGCTGTCGAGAGCCTCGCATGCTTTATCTACATTTGTTAACAAAGCATCAGAATTCACAGTACTAAATATAAGGGTAGTGTCATCCGCATACAAAACCGTATATTCGTTCGTTACATCAGCCAGTTCCTTAGTATACATAATATACAGTAAAGGGACGAGTATAGATCACTGAGGGAAACGAAATAAAGAAAAAACTTAATAAAAGAAAAAAAAGATAAAGAAACGCGGTTTTCGGCGAAAAATCAATTGAAAAAGGAAAAGTGCCAAAACGGGGTGCAAAATTTGAGAAAAGAAGCTTAAAAATAAAAACTCAATTCCTTTTTATATCTCTTTCAGAAGTTTCACTTCAGATGTGTGCTTATAAAGGTAAGGTACATATTTTTTTTTTACTTAAGGAAAGATGATAAAAAAATAGATGTAGCTAAGTCAAGCAAACTAGGTTAACTAAGATCTGACTGAAGACACATATGAAGAACGAAACATTATGTGGAACTATACTAGAAAGCACTGAAAATAGTTGGGAGTTTGTTTCGACGAATGAAGAGTCAATCATCCTACTGTTTTCTGCAAAAATGGCAGAATTTCGGATGTTTTTGTCACTTTTTTTACATTTTACTGATTAAATCAAATATTATTGAGGCATAGGTTCAAAAATTGTCTTAAAGAATTCTTTTTTGCAAAATTTCCAGAAAAATAGGAAAAAACACCGCTCAATGACACTAAAAATGCAGATAAACCTATTTTTTCTACTGGTCAATTATCTATTATTTTATTAAAACCGGCACGACCCTGCAAACCTACGTTTTAATCCGATAAAAAACTGCCTTAATTAGACCAACAGACAGCCATGTGCACTTTCTAATAGACCGAAATTAGACCCACATGTGTATGGGCTATTATTGACAAGCCCAGTATCATTTCGGCTCATAAAAAATAACTTAACTGATTATGCTTTTTTGGCAATATGCGGGACTGAAACATGTCTCGATAAAAAGTGCATATCATGAGATTAAATAGGAAAACAATAAAGCGTATATAAATCAATGCAGGATATGAGGGTTTTTAAAAAAAAATATTTGGAAGGAAGAGCGTATGTATGATGGTACTGACCCGGCTACAGTTAACTTATTGGGGTAGAAAAGGTTTAATATTATTTCACAATAACGCCCTCATTGCGGCTATATAGAAGGTTAAGGTTGACCATGTGTCTACAGTTATTAACGTACAAAAAACAATATTTGATAACAAGTACTAAAAACTATATCCGTCTCAGTAACCATCAGATACTTCATTATTGATTGCGGGCGTAGCAAAACTTTACCTATTTCATGCTTCAACATAAGCTCAAGCTTACGTGCCTCGATGTTTCTATAGTTAAATTGGATTCCCGCAAATATAAAATTTCTCAAAACTACATATCGCATGTATCTTATTTTCAATTTTAATTTACTCCCTCCTCCCGCGCACAAAATATTTAAATATTCATTATTATTTGAACCTTCAATATTTTTCAACCAATTCTAAGAAAAATATTACATTAAATGTTATGTGTAATATTATCGTCGCTTCATTATTTATTACATGTGCATTATATAGGTACACCACATACATTAGTTTATTTGATGGGTACCTATATCCGAATGCACCGATAAAAATGAACCTAAAATGGAAAATTTTTGATAAAAAATCGTTGATGTTACCATTAAATTTAAAAATAATTAATTAATTATTTCAAGGATTCACGTTTTCATTGAAACAGCCATTCGCTCGCTTCGCTAAAAAAAAATAAAAGACCATCCACGCACTTACCAGTGTGGACAGAGGCCAAGGGGGGCATTGACATAGCAATTATTTCGCCTCACCTTGTACGGAAACCGGTCAAGTCGACCCACTTTCGACCTGTTGTAAATTGTGAAATTAATTTGCATGATGGGTGAAGGTCTTTTAAATGCTATTTTTTATAGCCCGCTGAAAGGTCTAAAATTATCGAGCCCGCGTTTCGCCAACAACAAATTCAGACAATATAAGAGATTTAATGGACCAGCTGTGCTACTTTCCAAATAATAAATACTTATCGTACACTACTAACATTAATCACGTTAAAATGTTTTTAGTTTGCAATTTGTTTTATGTTTCGGTACTGCCTATGTTTTTACTTCATAACTGCCTGAGGTAGTGACATATTTCAATGGGGTTAGGTAAATAGGCCCTCCTATAATACAGCTTTGGCAGTACCGTTCCCCTATAAGTTTACGTCTTCCAAGAAGACGTGGGAACTTCAGCAGCCTAGGATCTCAGTGCGTTTGCTCGTTTATTGGATATTGCCACAGACCTAGAAAAAAGGAGACCTAATTGTTTACGTTAGCGTAAGTATCTATTTTCCTCTAATCCTTAAATTTTAATTCTTAACAGTTGGTAACTTTGCAAGGCTGTTCTCAAAAATCTATAAGCAACGGACTCGTTTTATAAAACGAAACCGCAACGAAAGTGGACATGGATCAGCCCTAATGGAATAACGAAAAACGAAACCGATTGTTTCATCACTCTACCTTAAACGTCCCCCAAAGCAAGGCTCTCCCCACCATATCGAACATCAGTACCTCCCTGGCAGAAGTTAAGTTTCATCAGCGCAAAATTCTCAAAGAACTAGATACACAAAAGGCATCAGGACCGGACAGTATACCAGCCATCGTGTAAAGGAACTGCGCCGACAAACTAATACCCATTTTTCCAGATTTTTTTCTTCGTCTTACCGAAAAGGGATTTACCCATCTTCTTGGAAAGTCGCTCGAGTGCAACATGTTCCAAAAAAAGCAAGAAAACCACGCCCTCAAACTATCGCCCAATTGCCTTGCTTGAGAAGAAAAATTTAATGAAACAAGTACCATGGACATGACCAAACTTGCACAAAATAAAACTATATACAAAGGAAGACTAAAGAAACAACTAGCACGAAACTTGAACAGCAACAATGAAAATATAGATGAAATAAATGACATATTAACAAAAAACATGGTTAAAATAGGAAAAGAAATCACACAAAAGGAAAAGAAGAAGGAACATTACATCTCAGAAGAGATAAGGAAACGCATGGAGAAAAGGCGAACCTGAACGAAGGAAGGAAAATGAAATCGATAGAATACGCAGAAATTTACAAGACTCTCAAGAAAAGGATAAAAGAAAGCAAATGAAAGAACCAAGAAAGAGTTATAGAGAATAACAGGAATATGAAGTGCTTAAGACCAATAATAAATTAAATAAAGGATATGAACGGCGTAGAAACAAATATTAAAGAAGATATTATAAATATCACACAACTATTTTATACAGATCTATACCAAACAAAAAGAAAATCACCGGAAGAAATCATAAAACAAGTTCAAACTAAAATAAAGAACGTAAACTCAGAACTACAATCAGAAATGAGCAAATTGGAAATAAAGGGAGCACTGAAAGAAATGAAAAACCGCAAAGCACCTGGGAAAGATGGAATAACGGTAGAAATATTAAGATATAATGGAAAAACTATTAATACTCTACACACTCCCCTAAATAAAAGGAGGGCAGATAGAAGAGACCTAAAGAACTGCCGACCCATAACACTCCTTAATGTAATCTACAAGCTCTTCACAAAAATAATACTAGCCACTAGGCTAACAACAAAATTCGACGGATGCCAATCGAAATAACAGGTCGGCTTCAGAAAGGGTTTCAGTACGAGCGACCACCTATCAACAATGAAAATTCTAATAGAACAAGCCAATGAATATCACTTTCCACTATATATTGCGTTTATTGACTTCGAAAAAGCCTTTGACAGAGTTGAACATTGGGCAATGAAAAACTGATTAATTAATAGTAGAATAAACTACAGCTATACAGACCTAACATATATAGCGAAGCAACAACAACAATCCATGAGGGAACAAGACCGATACACATAGGAAGATAATATGTTAGGCAGAGCGACACAATATCACCTAAACTTTTTAACCAAGCCGTAGAGGATGGTTTTAAAAAACTAGACTGGGAAAAAAAGTATTAAATATTTGGACAAAGACTGACCAGTATAAGTTACGTGGACCTTGATAACAGACTAGAAAGAAGAACTGACGGAAATGCTGGTAGAACTAGATACAGCAGCCAAAAAGGTATGAACTATGCCAAGACCAAAACCATAATGAACACAGATAAAGAGATCACAATCAGATTGAAACGAGAAAAAATAGAACAAGCAGACAAATTCATATATCTGGGACAAATTATTAAATTCAACTAAGAAAACCAAACAGTAGAAAGAGGCGAGTCAGACTAGCATGGGCAGCATTCAGAAAATTAAGCTACACCCTAATAAATAAAAGATATCCATAATGCCTTAAAACGAAAGTATATAATCAATGTGTACTCCCCGTCCTCACCTATTGATCCCAAACATCGACACTCGCACAGAAAAACAAAAGCACAAAGATGAATGGAAAGACAAATGATACATGTAACGCTAATGAACAGAAAATAAATGAGTGGATAAGAAATAAAGCGAAAGTAAGAGATGTTAGAAGAGAGGTAACAAAATCAAAAAGGAAATTCGCCAGTCACAATATTAGACAAGAGGACGAACGATGGAACAAGAAGATTCTAAAATGGTGAGCGTGGAAAAATAAAAGAGGTAGAGGAAGACCCCAAATGACATGGGAGGATGACCTGAGGAAATACGATGGATGAACATGGTGACAAACAGGGAAGAATGGAAAAGAATGGAGGAGGCCTGTATCCAAAGATGGACCGAAGAAGGCTAAATAGAAATAGGTCGAGTTAATACGATGCCAGACCCCCCTCATATCTAAATATCAAATTTTACCCTTGGATAAAAGTAGCGCGAATAAGAATGCAAAATGGCAGAAGATTGATACTGTTCGCCCTCACATAGCCTAGTTATTATTCTAAAATTTGATTCAGATTGTAACGTTGTAGGTATGGTCAGCAGAACTATAAGGCTCTAGGTTAAAACAACCTATCACCACTGATACTTAACGTTTAGAACAGGAAGGAAGGTAGATTTTATCTCGTATTTTTCTGAAAATCGTGATCTTGCTTACTGTATTATTACTTTATACTTATAGGAATGTTTAATGTATATTACAATGATAAAGAAGTTCCCAAGCACTATAAACTGATCTACAATGGTAGTAAGTATGCTACAATGCCAGTAGAATATTATTCGCATTTGAAATAATGCAACAGTACAGCATATAGGTAGTGTCAAGCAGGATTTTGAGGACCATAGCTGTACGATATGAAGTGGAGGAGGATAGATACACCAAGTACATCCCTTGTATATGACGGTTGTTACGACCCTGACAAAATAAGAAAAATGTTTTAAACACTTTTATAAGAAGTATCTGGACTATCAGACGCAAAACTGAGGAAAGACGTTTCGTCGTCACATAAAATGGAAAGCACTGATCTAAATTTCGGAAAAAAAACTGGATTTTAAATCAGATCGAAATCCTCGAAATCCAGTCGCTTTTCAACATCATGACCATATTACGATGCTATTAAAAGAATATTGTGTTCCCATTTTTACAAAAAAATGTAAGAGATTATCATTGCGTGCGCATTTAAAAAATATAGATACATCCATACTTATTAACATATAATATAAACACGTTTAAAAATATTTCATATCAGTATCAGAGCGTTTTTGAGAGTGCATTCGTTGCAGGAATCTGGAGTCCATTACAAAGAACTAAAACAATTTGTATTAATGTTCCTTACTATTGCGTGTTAATCGTGTATTCGCTATATTGTGCTTCTTTTTCGTTACGGTTGCAGTACTTTACTTTATTTACACTTTATTTTGTTTAAATTGATTCTTTACGTATTTATTTTTTTATAATTACTAATCTAATTTTGTTTCTATCTACTTACGAATTTATTTATATAAGCCAGAGACGAGAATAGAGAATAAATTAGGATTAAGATTATATCACACATATTAACACCTAAAACAATAACTGAAAAATTTTATGAAGAACTTTAGAGCACAAAGATACAACAACAAAGAAAAGTTTTGAATGTAGGGTCGGAAGAGATTCCAGAAATCACATTAGATGAAATAAATCACGCTTTATCTCAGATGAAGAATAACAAGGCACCAGGTGAAGATAATGTCATAACAGAAATGATAAAAGGAGGCGGAGAAATGGTGGTTCAAAAGCTAAAAATAATCTATAACTTATGCCTCCAAGAAGAGAGAATACCCGAAGACTGGAATGACGCAATAGTAGTACTAATTTTTAAGAAAGGAGATAACACCAATCTTCAAAACTATCGTCCCATAAGACTGCTCTCCCAGTTTTTCAAGCTGTTTACTCGTATAATTCGTAACAGATTAACTGATAAACCTGACAACTACCAGTCAGTGGAACAAGCTGGGTTCAGAAAAGAATTCAGTACATAAGACCATTTGCTAACGCTTAACATACTAATAGAAAAAGCAAATGAATACAATCTATGGCTAAGCATGGCCTTCATAGATTTCGAAAAGGCCTTTGATTCAGTCGAACACTGGGCACTAGAAGAAGAACTAAATAAAGCAAGAATAGAACATCGATACGCAAACATACTTAAAAACATATACCAGAATGCAACATCAATAATTAGACTAAACACAGAAACAGATAAAATAAAAATTGAAAGAGGAATAAGGCAGGGAGATACGACATCCCCTAAACTATTCACCCTGGCCTTAGAAGGAATATTTAAAAAACTCGACTGGAATAACCGAGGAGTTGAAATAAATGAAGGACTGACTAACCTAAGGTTGCAGACTAAAGTGATATGCAAAGAAGACCCGGAAATGTCATTAGAAGGACAGCGGCTAGAAAATATAGAAGAATACATATATCTCGGACAAATTATAACATTAAACAAAACAAATAAAGCTAAAGAAATAGAACGAAGAAGAAGACTACGATGGGCTGCTTTTGGAAAATTAGCTCATATACTCAAAAATAAAAAAATATCGATGCATCTGAGATCTAGGGTTTTTGATCAGTGTATCCTACCAATACTTACATACGGAGCACATGGATACTAACGAAGGAGATAACATCGAAACTCGAAGAGCAATGGAGCGAGCTATGCTGGGTATATCTCTGCGAGACAGGAAAAGAAACGACTGGGTAAGAGACAAAACAAAAGTAGAAGATATAATTGAAACAGTCACAAAATTGAAATGGGAATATGCGGGACATGTGGCAAGGCGAGAGGATGGCAGATGGAGTACAAAAATTATAAAACGGAGACCATATCTGGGAAGAAGAAACCCAGGAAGACCCCAAACAAGGTGGTATGATGACCTAAAAAAGACCACAGGACTAAATTGGATAAGGGAAGCACAGAATAGAAACAGCTGGAATTATTTGTATGTTATTTTGTACAGAAATAAACTAGGTTTTTATTTTATTTCTTTATTTAATATATTAAATATGTGGGCCTGTAGAAAAGAAATTATATTTTTCTCACTGAGGCCACGTCTTTAAAATACGTATAACGCAGGGTTTCTTTTTTGATGCAGGTTTTAATACCAGACCGTTGAAATTCTGTTGTCGTCGAAGTGTTGTGAAACGTATCCTCAAAATTGTTTCCAAACGACGTCGCCTTTTAGCCCAGGAGACGATAGCATCTAAACCTGATCTGGGAAACGAGGAAATTGTTAGGTTAAATTTTGATTCCGATGACTCTTTGAGGGATCACCCAAGACAACCTGGCCGACTGAAATGATTCATCGGATGAAGAGATAAAACCATATGAAAACAAAAACGTTCTTCAAGATTTAGCCAGGGAACAGGATGGGACAGGTGATGACCAAATTGAAGATGACGTAGAGATTCCAGTTTCAATTATTTGAAGTTAAGACAAGTATTTTCTTTTTTGCTGGATCGAAACCAATAGATTTGCTACGTACACGAAATCCAAAGAGGTAAAAAATACTTCAGAAAAAAGAAATGGGTTCTTACTAATCCACAAGAAATTAGAAAATTGATGGGATTAACATTATGGATGGGCTTGGTTCGACTAGGCTCATTACATGATTATTGGACAACCAAGTAAATTTATCAAGGACACCCTAGATCAGTTAAGCCACGTGACCGATATTAGTTGCTACTAAGCCAATTTCGTCTGGGAAACCTTCAATCTATCATTGATATACTAGAAAATAAATTTCTGTTGCTTTTTTAACCTGATAAAGACATAGCTATAGACGAGTAGCATGGAGAGGTCGTCTAATATTTAAACAATACATGCTAAATTAAGCCCATGTGGTTGGTATAAAGCTCTTCAAGCTATGCTCGGTCGATTGCTATACTTGGGCACTCCAGATACATTCTGGAAAATCAGCAACTGGAGAACATGAAGTACGATTAACTGCAGGGAAGAACTTTATACGTACATAACTTCGACACGAGCTACGAGTTGACCAAAACAATGTTAGAGCTTTGTTAGAAGTGTCTAAATTATTAAATATATTTTAATAAAAATTGGGTGGAAGAATCTCATGAATGTAGATCCATATGAATATTTTTATTTTAATTATACTTGTATTTATTTTCTTAAATTAATTTTTAACAATAAAACAAACAATTTTAAATAAAAAAATTTAAATTTTTCATAAATTCCTAAAATAACAAAAAAAAAATTTAGACAGTACATTTTCTTTAAAATGATGGCTTATTGAAACCCTAAGGGCCAATAAGCAAAATATCCCTAAAGACGTTCTTCAAGAAAAAATCAAAAAAGGAGATGGTATTTTAAAATGGAGAGATACGCGAGATATAAGATTGTTTAATACAAGGCATGCTTAAACAATGATTCCAATACGCATGTTGAATGCTCCCACATAAGAGCCTATATCTTACTCAGTACTACCGATGTTCAGGATACATATGCAGATGAAGAAAATGCGCCTTAAATATATACGTAGATAACTTCTACATAAGCTACGAGTTCACCAAACAATGCTAGCTTTGTTCGAAGCGTTTAATTTATTAAATATATGTTAATAAAAATTGGGTGAAAAAAACCTCATGAATTTAAGTGCTCCAGATGAATATTTTTATTTTAATTATCTTGTATTTATTTCCCTAAATTAATTTTTTACAATAAAACAAACAATTTTAAACAAAAAAACATTAAATTTTTCATAGATTCCTAAAATAAAAAAAAATAAAATTTAGACAGTAAATTTTCATTTAAATGATTGCTTATTGGAACCTTATGGACAAATAAGGAAAATATCCCTAAAGACGTTATTATAAGATTGCTGTCTACAAGGCATGCTCCAATAGTGATTCCAATACATATGGTGAATGCTCCAACATAAGAACCTATATCTAGTACTTCTAATACTACCGATGTTCAAGATACAATTGCAGATGAAGAAAATGCGCCTCAAATATATACGTAGATAACTTCTGCATAAGCTACGAGTTGACCAAAAACGCTTCATTTGAAGCGTCTAAATTATTAAATTTATTTTAATGGACAACTCTCATGAATGTAAATGCTCCAGATAAATATTTTTATTTTAATTATACTTGTATTTATTTTCTTAAATTAATTTTTAACAATAAAAATAGGAAAAATATTCCTAAAGACGTTCTTCAAGAATAAAATTAAAAAGGAGATGGTATTATGAAATGGATGGATACGCGAGATATGATTGCTTACTACAATGTATGCTTCAACAATGATTCCAATACTCTTGTTGAATGCTCCAATAGAAGAGCCTATATTTATTATTACTTCGAGTACTT
>MU186372.1:87793-133791 GCA_016904865.1 Pissodes strobi
AAAAAAAACTAGAAAATGCAGAAGTTTCCCTGGATATTGAATTAATTGGGTTTGCGGGTGGAGAAAGAACAGTCTGGATATACCTTAACCGTATCAAAGGACAGACCACAAGCATGATACAAAAATACATTAAAGGTATGCTGGGTTTTGAAAATAAAACTATCACAGTTAAAGAATGGCCCAGAAAAAGACTAAACACGCAGAAGTTTCCCTGGATATTGAATTAATTGGGTTTGCGGATGAAGATAGAAGAGTTTGGATATATCCCAAATGTATCAAAAGGCAGACTATAGAAAGCATGATACAAAAATATATTAAAGGTATGCCAGGTTTTGCAAATAAAACTATCACAGTTAAAGAATGGCCCAGAAAAAAAAACTAGAAAATGCAGAAGTTCTCCTAGATATTGAATTAATTGGCTTTGCGGATGGAGAAATGAGAGTCTGGATATATCTTAACCATATCAAAAGCAGACCATAGAAAGCATGACACAAAAATATATTGAAGGTAAGCCAGGTTTTGAAAATAAAACTATCACAGAAACGCAGAAGCTTCCCTAGATGTTGAATTAATTGGATTTGCGGATGGAGAAGGAAGAGTCTGAATATAAAAGGCAGACCATAGAAAGCATGATACAAAAATATGTTAAAAGTAAGCAAGGTTTTGAAAATAAAACTATCACAATTAAAGAATGGCACAGAAAAAGACTAAAAAACGCAGAAGTTTCCCTAGGTATTGAATTAATTGGGTTTGGAGAAAGAAGAGTCTGGATATATTTAACCGTATCAACAGGCAGACCATAGAAAGCATGATTCAGAAAAATATATTAAAGGTAAGCCAAGTCTTAAAATAAAACTATGACAGTTAAAGAATGGCCCAGAAAAAGACTAGAAAACGCAGAAGCTTCCCTAGGTATTGAATTAATTGGGTTTGCGGATGGGAAAAAAGAGTCGATATATGTCTTAACCGTGCCAAAAGGCAGACCATAGAAAGCATGATACAAAAATATATTAAAGGTAAACCAGGTTTTGAAAATAAAACTATCACAGTTAAAGAATGGCCCTGAAAAAAACTTGAAAACGCAGAAGTTTCCCCAAAATATGAATTAATTGGGTTTGCGGATGGAGAAAGGAGAATCTGGATATACCTTAACCGTATCAAAAGGCGGACCATAGAAAGCATGATACACAAATATATTAAAGGTAAGCCAGGTTCTGAAAATAAAACTATCACAGTTAAAGAATTGCACAGTGAGCCAAATAAGCCTAAATGCTTTGTCGTTATTGCTCCTTTTCATCGTAAGGGCGAGATTTATGTGCTAAATTTCTGTCCTCGTCTGGTTGTGATCAAGAGGTTTATATTTTCAAAACATAAAGAGTTCGTACAGAGTGCTAGCAACTTTTTATAGAAGAATCTGAAAACTGTACACAATGAAACATTATTGAAATAGCTAGAAGGTCTACATCCGTTTGTTCTAACAACTTTAACGTATTTTATGTAAATAAATATCTGTTCTATACATGGGCGTAGACAGGGGTGGGCCATGCCCCCCCCCTGGAAATTCAACCGACTCATTTTATTTTGCAACATACCAGTCATAATATTTATCTATGATACCAGTTACCAGATACCGAATCCTTGTTTTTTTAACGATTTTAACGACTTTTGGGTAAAAATTGGGCGTGGCACTCCCAAAATTTTCTGCGGCTTAGCCTCCACCAGCGGGTACCACTGCGGCCTTGTCTACGGTTTGCCCCCCCTGAGAAAAAATCCTGTCTACGCCCATGGTTCTATAGGAAAAAGACTGGGGAGATAGAGGTATTTCTTAGATATAACGAGGTTAAATACAGAGTTCTCTGTTTTACCAAACACTCCATGCTGAGTGATCAGAAAATAGGCAGAGGGTCTATAATCCTTGTCAATAAAAACTGGGATATTCGACAATTGGACAATGGTAAAAATATGTTAATCAAGAGACATTGTAAAGGATGTGCTCTGGATGTTTTAGAAATTAATCTTTTTGTAATTACTGTGTATCGTCCACCAAGTGGAGATTTTAATTTGTTTTTAAATGCAATGAATAATGTTTTATCATGTGTGATAGGTTCAAAACGGTGATTTCAATTTACCACAAAGTATCCTTTTTGGATATCATTGTCTCTTTTGACTTTATACTAATACAAGCTTGAGTCACTGCCTTGAAAATGTATTACTAAATTTTAGCCAACTTGTTGTTAAGAAACAACTTGTTTCTATCTTATAGTCTTGCCATCAATTTAATTGTAAATATTGATGCTTGATGTGAAATAAGATTCCGACATTTTACACATAAGGGCCTGGTTGACATCTATAACTTCATGGAATCTGAAACTTGGTATTTCCTAAGTGGTGATATGGATTATTTAGATAGAAGTGAGAAAAGTGGCATCTTTATGGAAAAGTTTCTTGAATTTCAAAGTGTTGTTTTCCCTGGAGCTCGCAGGACTGTAGAGCATCAGTCGTTCCATACAATTGAATGGTTTGGAGTTGAACTGAAAGCAATGAGACGGAAACTTCGTCTTTTCAACGAACTAAGTTAAGAGTCTGATTGTCCAGAACTTAGAGATGAGGTTGAAACCTTAAGAAGTAGGTACAGGCAGGCAATTGTGGATGCCAAGAAAAAAGGCGAACTCTAATTGTATGCGAAATTCAAATAATATATCTAGAGCGGCATGAGATGTCATAAATATCAATTGCTGATCTAGATCCTTGCCTCCATCTAATTTTGCATGTATTTGACAGGTAGGACATGTGAATAGGGACCTTAATTAATTTATCCATCCATGAAGTTACTTACAATGAGGCCAGGGATGCCATAGATGTACTAAAAACTAAACATAGCAGAGACTTTTATCACATAAGTGTAATTCTAATTAAGTAATTTAAAAATGTTTTGATTTGTCCATTAACCAAAATATTTAATTGTTTGCAACACGATTTTCTTATTAATTAAAGCGAACCTAACACCGGAGAGTCGTGTATGCAATATCCCGGCTCCTGGTGTGGAGTTCGTGAGCGCCACCAGTTCTGCCAGCTAAACTGGAAAAGCTACACTGGGGTTATGCAGGGTTGTTAGGCACGTTCTACTAAGCAAGAAAACACAACCTTAATTTACCCAATCTATTGGTTTCTTGATTTTATTTTAATAACAACAATCTTACAATGAAACGAATGAAACTTTAAAAAACAAGAAAGTACCGCAGAAAACTATTTAGTAATAAGGGTACAATATGAGGATTGTACAGAGACCAATTCTGTTGGTAAACTCCGTACTGTATGCCTTACACCTAAAAACCCTAAGCACTACTATCCGAAGTGATCACTTTGGTTTACTTACAATTAATACCGATATGTAAATCTAAATGTATCAATTAGTAGCCGCACCAATAATGAGTTCAGTAATAATGGTACTATCAGTAAAGGTCAAACTCACCTGGTCGAGAATGAGAGACCTCCACACAAAAGGTGAAAGGGAGCCCAAAGGTGAAACCCTGTAGTGAAACCTGTAGTGGAGTCCGGTAGTGAAACCTTGTTATTGCTTCTGGCCCCTGTAGTAAAACCCTGTAATAACCCAATACTAATTAGACTAAGCCCCTTGCTTCAATGAATAAATTATAGCTCCCCTTGCATATATATTTTTTTATAAAACAAATCACCTTAAAAGTTATCAATGGATATTCAGTAACCATCAGCAAATAAAATAAATACAAAAGGTGCAAATAACTTGAACATAAAAAGAAATAGGTATGAACCACCCCTAAATAATATAAACTTCCCCATATGATCAAATTTAAAGTTACATTAAGAAAAAAGTTCTGATATGACAAAAGAAAAGAGTTAAAATATCCTATGGAATGCAATGCAAATGGTGGTCGATGTAAAAAATTAACACAGATAAAAGCAAATAAATCATTAAATTAGCCAAAAAAAATCATTGGAGGATCAACTGCCTCGGTTTTATAAGATGAGCTCGGAAAGCCTCTAGAAATAATGGAGAATAACCTTGGGCGTCAAGGCAACCATGTGCCGGGAAGGCAGTAAAAAAAAATAAATTCCAGAAAAATCTTACAACGTGCAGTACGAATATCCCGATAAATTGGTTGTGTCAAGCACTAATTAGGGACTCGATCCCAGATCTCCTAGAAGAGTAGTATTAAACACAATACAAAAAGGTTGAGTCACCTAGGACTGCACTACGGCAAAACGCTTCCTCTCTTCCCAGTAGGTATTTCTAGAAGAACGAGATCATCGGTTTCAGTCAATTTGCCTTTGCCACCTCCATGGAATTAGAGAACAAACGTCAGATTAGGAAAAAAATGGTAGTGCCGAGAGGACTTGTCGAAATGAGGAAATAGTCAATACGAGGAATACTTCTAAGATAATATACGAGAACTAAGCATTGTGAAAAGACTGAGGAAGCAACAATTAATGAGCCAAAAATTAAATGTTTCAATAAATAATAGGAAATATTCCTAAACGAAATAATAAACCTTTAAAAATCCCAATCGACAGCAACAATTAAGCGAAAAGAGCCCATTACTAATATTCAAGGCTACAAATCGAATATTACAAAACTTATAATATGCCACTCGAAAAGATAAATATAAAGTAGAATTCCCAAAGATCAAAGTCGGTAAGAAGGTGGAACTACAAAATAACCTCAAAATCCACTAAAACATAAGAAAGGAAAACAAACATTGACGTTTGGGAGAAAATTAAAGATACATAAGGGAAAACCACGAGAAAATATGTGAGGGATACGCCCTAAATCCCTAGAGCACTATGAGAAGAAACGACAATGAGCAATCTATGCAGAGATCCACAAGTCTTAGAAGAAAATATGCAACAAGTACTAGTTTTTACTATTGAAGAGAAAGACAAATGTAATAACTAACAATTACTTTTGAATTAACAGGAAAATAATAAAGCAGCAGCAGTATATCAAAGCAAATCAGTGACCCCAACAAAACAAGCCCATATCATCCTGAGATTAGAAGTGAAATATTCAAACCGAAAGTAGTATATGAATTTGACCGATCTAACGAGGATCAAAGGTAGATTATTAACTCAGTTCCTAAATACAGAACTGAAAGCAAACATAATTACTGTAATATAACTAAGCAAAGTTAAACTAATAACACAATATCTTATTTTAGTTGTTTGATCAACCTAAGCGAGCCAATATATTATCCTGTCTAAAATAATGACAGTCACAAAGTGCTGGAGGACAACATAAGAAAAAGGATGATCAGAGTTAGCACTTACGGCCACAACAGTGTTATAAAAGCTAATACATATTATGTATTATTGACCGTATGTATAACTAATAAATTAATGTGAATAAATGCTGCAACTGGAAGTTCACTAAACTTTTTTTTATGGTAGTGGCACACACTAAAGGGAGTTCCTATGGCGCTCGACGAGCGGTATGTGTGCGAAGATGTTGAGGTATTGACAACAAATCAAATAACTGAATTTATAACTAATTAACCGAAGAGGTTAATCCTCAATAATTCTTATCACAAAATATAGAATCTTTTGTTGCGGAATGCAGCAGATAAAATAAAATTTATAATCTTTTATAGTGGCAAACTCAGACTGTTACATGTTGTATACAAGAGGGTGTATATCCGCCTGTTTCAAGATTAGCAAGGCTGTTCCAATTCACAAAATAGGGGATCAGTTGTCTCTTAATAACTATAGACTAATCTCTCTTATTCCCAACTTATTAAAAGTCGTTGAGGTATTACAAGAACGAACATGGCGAGTTTTTAGAATGTAACAGTTTGCTGAATGAAGATCAATTTGGTCTTAGGAAGAGTAGATAATAACTGGTGCTGTTAGTGAGTTATGTAGCTGCATATAGTCAAGGGCTTTGGAGATGGCGAATTAGTTGAGTCAACTTTTTGCGATCTCTCCAAGATCTTTAACTGTGTGATGTGTCTCATGATATACGCATTAAAAAAGTTTAATGTTACGGTTTGAGCGATAGAAGTGTCAGATTGATCCAGATTCTGCGAGAAGACAAGTACCCGTTTATAGGGGGAGGCAGCTAGAGGACAGTAGGGTGGGCATGATGTCTCGCAGAGATTCATTCTGGAGCCACTCCTCTTTCTTATTTATATTAATGATATATCATCGGTGTTGCCACTCGGCAGGGTCACGCTGTATGCTCATGATGCAAATTTTGTTGTGCGATCAAAATAATTTTAAACTCTAGCAGATCGAATGTGTGCTAGTCCGGAGGGTGCGAATGACTGGTTTAGGTGAAATAGCAAATATGATATTTTCTCTGATAAGGAATGAAAATATAAACTACCTAGAAAACATAAAATTTTTTGGCATCACTTTGGACCCATGACTTATTTCTGGACAGCATGTTAACAACATTTCCAAGGTAATTGCACCTGTTATTCATGTGCTCAGAAACTTGGCCGCGACGGTTAATACGGGAGCCAGTCATAGCGTATCACGTCTTGGTGCATTAATTTTGTGTTGTTTGGGGATATTCAGCCGATGCGGTGCCAGTGTTTGGCGGGAAAGCGAAGAGCTGTATAACTTCAGGCCCGAACTGGATATCGTGATGATGTCAGACCATTTTTGAAAACAATAAAGTGCCTAACCCTTCCAATTCATGTATGTCTTGTGTACGTACATGAGACCGTTGACAACTATGAAACAGCAGAATAAATTCATCAGTATGAAAGGAGAGTGCGGAGTGACTTCAGAGTGGAATTTCCTCGACTGCGGACGTTATGGAAAGCAACAATTTACTTTGCTCCAGCATTTTTTAATACGTTGCCACATAGTGCAAGCGCATTTCAAATACTCATTTAAGATGGTTTTAGTAAGGGATTTTTATAGTTATCAAAAATTTTTAAATTGGAATGTAACAGAACGGGATTTTGCTATATGATATTTCATATAAATTATACTTCACTTTTTCTGGAAGATTTTAACCAAGTGATTTTAAATCTTCTTCTTCTTATATTAGACCTTGAGCCTGTTCTTATCCGATCTCTTTTTCTCTACTGCTGCAGTCGTATTTGTGACGTAGACTGCCAGCTATCTCGCCATCTTTTAAAGGGCCGTCCTGGTGGTCTGGTGCCCGTTGGTTTTAAATCCCTTGATATCCGGGCTAGTCTCTCGCCGTCCATTCGTGTAACATGCTGGTTTCACTCTCGTCTTCTCTGCCTTCCCCGCCAACTCTGTCTCTCAATGTTTTCCCCGTTATTGATCTTAATGTTTTCATTTCTGTTGTTCTAAGTATTCATTTTGTTTCTGCTGTTTCCGCTCTCGTTTCTATTGAATATGTTAGTATTGGCCATACACACATATATGCGTATTTTTCCGTCCAACCTCATATCTTTATTCCTCCAGATAACATCCCTTAAACATTCTGATACATAAGCTGCTTTATTAGCCTGCTTTCGTACACTTTCTCTTAGATTTCCGTAGCTGGATATTTCTATTCCCAGATATTTGGACTTAGAAACTTGTTCGGTTATTTCTTCGTTTATTACGATTTTGCATCGTCTGGGTTCCCTTGCTACTACGAGAGATTTGGTCTTAGATGTTGATATCTGCATATTGTAGGTTTCGAACGTTGTTTTAAAGGTATGCACTTCTAAGCCCATATACGCGTCCTACCTTTTTTGTTTCTCCTATAATTTTACCCATTACTAAATTAAATAATAGTGGACTTAGGCTACCTTCCTGACGTATTTCAGATTTAATGTCTACTTCCGATGTCAATTCATACTCGACTTTAATTTTAGTTTTGTTGTCTGTGTTAATGTCCCTTATTATCTCTTCTAAACTGCTGGACTGGTTTTCTTCTTTAAGTGATTTTAGCACATCTCCTAATCTGACACGATCAAAGGCGTTAGTGAGGTCCACGAAGCACATGCAAGCAGGATTGTTGTATTCAGTTGCTTTCTCAACAATTTGTCTGACTATTGTTGACCTATTTTGCCGGAAGCCTTGTTGTTCTTCACTATTATTGTATATTCTTTAGTGATCTTATTGGCGAATATCTTCGTTAGCAATTTTAGTGTTGTGTTAAGCAAGGAGCAAGGTGATCGTACGGTAGTTGTTAGGATTCTTCTTATTTCCTTTTTTGTATATTGGTATTGTAATGCTTGTTTTCCATTGGTCTGGTACTCGCTTAGTATCTAAAATTTTCTGAAAAAGCACAGCAATATTTTCGATTATTATTTCTCCTCCATATTTTAGGAGCTCATGGGGTATGCATCAGGTTCTGGGGCTCCTGTGGCATTCCTGCGTTCTTCGTCTGTAATTTCTATGATTTGTTCGTTGTCGCCCTCTTCTTCTTCTTCTTCCCCTTCTACTGCATGTGCATTATTCCCTTCATTGTAGAGTTCTTTGATGTAAGCTGTCCATTTTTCTGCTTCTATTTTATTGAAATTGTTATATTCATTAATAGGTTGTTTTCTCCCATTAAGCATTTTCCACACTTTGCGTTGCGCTCCATAAAGGTCTTGTTCCATCTCTTTGGTAAACCGTGTCCAATATCCTCCTTTCAGGTTCCTTATCTTAGAGTTCACATGGTTTCTTGTATCTTTGTATTGCTCATAATTGTTAGGCGTCTTATTACTGCAATATTGTAGATTTGCTTTTCTTTTTTCGTACGCTAAATCTCTTATTTCGTTGGTAAACCATGGCTTTGATACTTTTGTCGCAACTCCTATACTTTCTTTTGTAGCCTGTAATATGTTCGATTCTGTTTTTGTCTAGAGCTCGTTTACATTTTCCTGTTTTTTTAATGAATTTATCTTGAATCTTCCTTCTAGTCGTTTTTTATAAAGCCACCTCGTAGTTTGGTCCTCTAAAGATTCTATGTTTAACTTTTCCGCATATTTGGGGCTCTTTTTCTTGTTTGGTGGGATCTTGATTAAAATTTTGCCTAGCACTAATTTATGATCTGACCCTATTTTGGGAGATGTCAAGGCTCTTACGTCAAGAATTTGTTTAGGTACAATTTCTCTGTTGGTTATTATGTAATATATTGTTGAATGCTGACCCAGTGTATTTTGCCTGATAAATCTACCTTTATTTAGTATAATTCCTCTAATTTTATAGTATAATAATTTTATAATACATTAAATTTATTAAGGTAATTTATTGTAATTGTAATTTTTTGTATCGCACTTCTGACTTATGTAAAAAACTTTGGTTTTATGCATCAATAAACACTATTCTATTCTTCCTCCGTTTCCTTAATTACTTATTGTATACAATATTAAGTTATAAAATTTTGAACACATTAGTTTATGCAAAAGTGCGCATACGGGTGCTAATTCACTCAGGTGCACCGTTAACGTGAGTACCTGAAGCTTATCAAATCTTGTACGTATAGGATATATAAAACATTGTTGTTTTTAATTCTAAGGCATGTCTTATTCATAAAGAATTTAAAAAAATAATTATGTTTGGTGCTCCTACATTAACTTTTAAATATGATGTTATGGCGGATAAATTCCAAACGGCCTAAAAGGCAATTTTAACTCTAGATCTAAAACCGCCAAATCACGTTACGCATGGTTTACCATCTTCTGCATTAAAGTCTATGTTGTGACTGGAAACCATGACGAAAACGTTTTTGTAATGGGTTAGGCCCAGCGTCTAGGTCAATGTTTTTGGCTGCGATTGTTTTGTTCGGTGTAATGTCATAATTTTTTGCTTCCTCTCCCAAACCATGGTTTATGACGGATAATAATGGATTAATTAAAGTGTGAATTGATGTGAGAGAAAAAAGGTAGTAAATAACCAAAGCGACAATCAAAAACTAAAACCGAACAATTATAATGGCGCGTCAATGGAAACGACAGGCAAGGTAGGAATTGGAAATCGGAAAACGTTGTAAACGGATACGTTGTATAGTAGTTTTTAGATATTGTGTTTCCATCCAGGTATTTTATTTTATTCGCATCATCATCCTGTCTTTTGTTGACGAATTTGAATTCAAAATTCTGCCATATGTTATGCATCGGAAGGACCTGCTAAAAATTTCTAAATCGAGAACACTTTTCCTCAGCCTTTCTACTTAATCTCGGTTTCAGCCTTGCCCTGGGAAATAAATACATAATTGGCTTCTCATAAATTGCATACATGTTTATATATTATTAAATAAGTGATTTATCTTTGCCTCTGTTTTTGGAAATCAGACCAATTATTAACGTTCCTTGATAAGAGTTCATTTATTTTACAGAATTAATTTATTTATTATTTATTTACGGAAATTCCATTTTTGCAGTTTTTACAAATATATATAACAATATGGCTAAAGCAATATCATAACATAGAAATATCCCCATACTAGTTCCATAATTCTAGAAATATGTTTCCTGAACTGGTAAAATTTAAATCTAAATGGACCGAGATCATATTTATTGTACAATTTACACATAAAGGTGAGTGCTGTTGGTAGGAATGTAGAAAATATCATTATTTTTAGTTCGACGTGTGGTCGAAAAGTTAATTGAATTTAGCAAACAATTAATAGAAAAAGGAAGTGGAAGACTGCGTTCTCCTGGACTCCAATGTATGAATCGCAAAGCGATCCAACACAGGCCCATAATTAATATAATATGGGTTATGTGCAGCGGTATAAAAAGATTGATTTTTATTTTGTGTTATTGTGTTTTGTTCTACTGTTTATGTTGTGATTAAATTACATTTTATGAAATGGTAAGTACCTACCCACATACACTATTAGCATTTTATTAGGTCTATAAAATTCGTTTATTTATTTTTTCTGTTTAAAATAGTGCACATCCTAAATTAGCCCATACCTATATACCATAATATTATTTTTATTTCCCTCAAATAGGGAAGTATTGTTTGTAATCGTGAAAAAAATCGAATCGATTTTGATATTTCTTCAGATATTTTAGATTTGAAACCTGACGCTTCGCCTTTGAGCCACCATCTTATTATAAGTACTTATTTTTTTTTTAATATGCACCCTGGACCTGTATTATTTATTTTATGTTTGTAACCGTTTGACTTTCTAAAAAAAATTATATTTCACCTTTGCCAAAAATTAATTATTATAACAGGAACAGGGTATGTGCTTCAGATTGGTCTTAACTTCGTGTAGGATTAAAGGCTTTAGGGTTTAGATTCATAAAAATAAAAATTTACGGGGCGTTCTCAAAAAGATGGGGCTTGTGCAAGGAAAGTCATGGGTAAATGTCCTTACCAATTTTTGATCTAGTGTTTCTTAAATTCTAGGAGCCACAGAAGAGAAAACGATCTTCTGGTGCAAAATTTCGAGAGCAAAAAAAAGTCAGAGTCCAACAAAGGGAGAAGATGGCTGGGAGTACATTTCTTGCAAAAAAGTCAAGTTTCCAACACTGAAACGATAGAGGTAGAAGAAATTGCAGTTTCTAAAGCGGCGCCATCACCATCTTCTGCAACATGTGAACCATCGACATCAACACGTATTGAAAATCTAGCCTCTGTAGAGTCGGCCATCCTAACAACTACGACTACAAGTGACACTTCTGACGATGAAGCTTCTACTGAAGTGGAGACTGAGATTACTAGTATTCTTTCTTCAGAAGATCCCGGTTTATGGCCCAGAAGCATTACCAATGATGAAGTCAGAATATTGGTTGATCGTGGCCCTTCCTTGATAGGACGTAATTATCAATTTCCTGCTAATAAAGACAAAAGAAAATTTTCAAGTAAGTACTTTGTTAGAAAACTAGGAAATGGAGAAGAAGCAGAAATAATTTGGCTCATTTACTCAGTTTCGAAAAATTCGGTATTTTGTTTTTGTTGTAAACTTTTCAGTAAGACTTCTACTAGTTTTTCTGATACTCATGGTTTTCTGATTGTCAACATTTATCCTTAGCCATTCTAAGACATGAAACATCAATTGCACATGACGTTCACGTGAATAAATGGATGAATTTAAAAAAAATGTTAAAATTATCCACAACTGTAAACGATCATCACTTACGGGTGTTAGAAACTGAAAAAAAATATTGGCATGACGTTCTAGAAAGTATGGTTGCAGTTGTTAAATTTTTATCCAGACAGTGTCTAGCTTTCCAAGGTTCTTCTAAAATACTTTTTGAATATGATAATGGAAACTTCCTCAAAACTGTCGAGATGATTTCATCTTTTGATCCTGTGATGAGAGAGCACATTAGTCGAGTGCAAAACTAACAAACAAATTCTTTAAGAATGACCCATTATTTAGGCAACCAGATATAAAATTAAATTATTGAATTAATGGCTTCTAAAGTAAAAAATAATATTTTGGATATGGCTCGATGTTCCAAATATTATTCAATAATTTTAGATTGTATACCGGATGCAAATCATATAGAGCAAATAAGCCTCGTTTTGCGTTATGTCGTTACAAAAGAGTTTTATAGCGTTTAACCCAATATTCGACTCTACAGGGGAAGAGCTATTTAATTTTGTAATGGGACTTTTGAAGAATTTAAATTTAGATATTAAAGACATGAGAGGTCAGGAGTTTGATAATGGGGCGAATATGCGCGGAAAACATATTGGTTTACAAACACGCATACTCGATGCTAATCCTAGGGCATTTTTTGCGCCATGTGCTGCACACAGCTTTAATTTAACAGTAAATGATGCTGCTAAGGTTTCAAATGAAACAGTGAACTTTTTTAATATTGTACAAGAACTTTATGTATTTTTCTCTTCATCCACAAAAAGATGGGATGTTATAAAAAAAGCATGTCCCTCAGTTACATCTAAAACCCCTGATACTAGATGGTCAAGTAGGATTGATGCTATAAAACCGCTAAAGTTTCATTTTATTCAAATATGTGATAGCCTTTTAGAAATGGCAGAAAATGATAGTTTTAACATAGAAACTAGACATAAAGCAAGTTCTCTTTTATTAAATATTCAATCTTTTAAATTTATTTGTAGTATAATAATTTGGTATGATGTTTTATTCCAGATTAATATTGTAACCAAAATAATGCAAAGTGTAGCGATTGACATTAAAGTATGCCAAAACTATTTAAAGAATTTAGTTGATCATTTTAAAAATTATAGAGATGATAATGTTTTCGAGGAAAAACTTGCTGAAGCTGGAAAACTAGCGGCTGCTCTTGAGATGGAGCAAGGTTTTCCTCCATTAAATATTGTTAGACGAAAGTATAAACCAAAATTGTTCGATTATGAACACACGGATGAGACACCTCAAGGTCCAAAAACCGCTTTTAAAATAAGTTTCTTTTTGAAAATAATAATTGATCAAACACTAAGTTCTTTAAATAGTAGGTTCGATATGATATCTGATTACGATAACGTTTTTGGTTTTATTTGTGATATTTTTAAATGAAATGACGAAGATCTTTTAAAATGCTGTCGTGCTCTACAACAAAAGCTAACTGATCAGGAAAAGAAGGGGGCTGACGTGGAAGAAAATGATTTATTTAACGAGATAAAAGCCCTAAGATTATTGTGTTCATTACCTGAAGCGTCCAATCCCCTTGAAATTCTACAATATATATTTGAAAACAATCTAACTCTACCAAATATTAGTATTGCCTTAAGAATCCTCCTCACTTTACCTGTGTCTGTTGCTTCTGGTGAGAGATCATTCTCTAAATTAAAAATAATTAAAAATTATTTGAGGTCTTTCATGTCACAAGAAAGATTATCTGGTTTGGCAATCTTAGCTATAGAGCAAGAGATACTCGATAAAATTGATTTTGATAATATTATAAAAGAATTTGCAGCAGCCAAATCTAGAAAAACACCCATTTAATTTCTGGGTTGATCCTAATTAAATGTTTTAGTTGTTATTTGTTTATTGTTTGGTTTATGCCTTTATAAATAATTTAAAGAAGAATAAAGCTTTAGTTTTGAAACCTCTGTCGTTTCATTACAAAATCAAAATAAAAAGCGGCTTTAGTCGAACGCTTAAATAAAAAAATTAAAAATTTAAAAAATGTATTACGTAACAACTAACAGCATAAAGTTCTTAAGGCATTTAATAAAGATTGCTGATATTTTTTTAACCGTTCTACACTAAATTCTTAACAAAAACTAGGCAAATTTGGGCGTGGCACCCAAAAAATTTTTGCCGATTATCCAGCGGCGCTTTTCTCCACCTCCCCCCATTAAGGGGCGCCAAAATATTTTCGGCACGCGGGCGTTGATAACCCTTGTTCGATCACCCAATATATAAATATTTCTTATAAGCGCTGTTTTCTGTGAAAAAGATTGTCTTGGCACCAACCGCTCAGTCTATCCAGATCACTTTGTATTAGCATGCAGTCCGATGGTTCCGAAACCTTTCCAAACAACTTTAAATCGTCAGCGAATAATAAAAATTTCAAATTGACAATCGCACTAATATAACTTATAAACAAATTAAACAATAAAGGTGCACGGTGGTAGCCCTGCGGCACCCCCGATGCTACTATTACAACCGACAAAATGTTGTTAATACGAACATACTGAGAACGATCATTCAGAAAGCTTGCAAACCAATCAACCAAGACTTCACCAAAGCAGCTCTAAGCTTAGCCACCATTATTTTATTGCTAACCTTGTAGAACGCCTTGGAAAAGTCAGTGTAAATACTATCAACTTGAAGTCGGTTCTCCAAGGCGTTCAGCAAGTACTTCCCGTAAATTAATAGATTAGTGGTCGTGGATCTACCCCCAGTAAGCCCGTGCTGTTCAGATATAATAAGATGTCTGCAAGCTGAAGCAAGTACATTGCATACTATGGAATCAAAAAGTTTCGGAATAGCTGAAGTTATCGACAATCCACAGTAATACTGTGCATCAGCTCGATTTCCAGCTTTAAAATATTGAAGTGATAAAGCTTATTTTCCAGTAATCTGGAAAAACACCCGTTCGTAGTTATAAAGAGAATAAATGAAGCAGAGGTTTACTCAGAGTAAACACACACGCCTTCAGCAAGAAGAAAGGTACACCATCAGGCCCATATGATTTTAAAGGCTTTAACTGAATAAAAACAAATTTCAACATATCTTATTTAGAAAAAATCAATTTTCTCATAAATGCGCTTCATAAAATAAAAGTAGCAAATTTGTTTTTTTTTCTTCAGTGAGAAAGAGCTTACATGCATTATTAATTGCACTATTTTTCAGAGTTGCATTATTAACTGCAGTATTTTTCAGAATTGGTCGTAAAGCGCGGCAACATGCAAATAAAGTGCGTACAAGTTTGGCAGGAAGTGCAGCACCTATAACATTTTCTTGATGATATACCTAAATATATTGTTTTGGGGACAAAATGCACTTAAATAAAATTAAAAATCCAGGTCCGTATTTAAAAAACTAAAGCTGATAGTTACAGATCAATGAAAGACGGTGGTATATACCTACATGTTGTAGAAGAGCAAAACTTACAAAAATGTTCTCTTTAATTCTTTATTTGGCTTCAATAGTCTTTCAGTTATTTGAGAACTTAGTTTTCGATGATTTTTACATTTTTTATCAATATCTCAGAAACGAAAAGGAAGATGCTACATTGTCAACGTATCTTAGATGACCTTATAATTTAGGGGCTCTTTAATACATTTGTTGCAAAGACATATACAAAACAATAGACAGAGCAATTCATTCATAAATTACCAAATGTTTACATGCCAACATTAGAAATATTAACGTGAAGAGGGGATAAAGTATGAATGAAAATAATGGCGACAGAAGCACGTCAACTATTCATTCAACTTCAAATGAAAATGGCTAGATATAAAAGAATAATTTATTAATATTGAAATATGCACATAACTAAAAAAAAATAATTTTAAGGTACAGTTCGGTAAAGTTCTTTTTTTGTTTGTGTTTTAACCTGAAACCTCAAGCATATTTGTTTCGATCGTACAGGATTCCTCGTTACGTTTTGTCTTCAAAATATTTGAACACTTCATGTCTGACCCTCCGCTCGCTTCGGGGCCGCAACCAACAAAAATTAACCCCAACTGACCCAAAATATGAGCGAAAGCATCCTCCTGAATGAATTCCCATAATAAAGACAATTGGCAATTCACAAACAAACAGAATAAAAAATGTTGACAAATGGACGGTGGAATGTCAGTCACTTCATCCCGACGACCAGAAGAGTCGCTATCGCAATACGCAAATATGATCAATAAGAAATGGGCACGCTCGATTATTTGCTACGCGTTGAAAAATAGTTCCAGATTGCAATATTAAATTTGAAGCGTTACTTAATTTTACATAAGGTTTTGCAACTAATAATTTTGACAAAGAAACATCGGATTCTATTAACTCACGACACTTTAAACATGTAATAGCAAACAAGAAATAGTTAAAATAGGTACTTACTTTTCTAAAATAATGTTCGCAGAGTACGACTATTACGCATAGAATGTAATATTTGGGTTCAAATGAATGGATACTCTGTTTTCATGAACATGGCGAGTGCCGGCTACGCGACGTTGTCGAAGTGCGCGGTAAGAGGGAGTACCGCTGATTTTGTGAACAATGTGAAGTAGTGACATAGACCCCAGTTTACATAAAGTTTCTAGCGGAAAATAGGTATTTTTTTTTTGGTTTCCATTTTGATTCAAGTTTTGTATTATATGTTAGTATTATAATCTACACGGTATACTTCAAAGTGAAAAATTTATATTTTGACATGCTCTATTTTCAAATAAATGTAATTTTTCTGTCATGTTATTAAAAACAAGCTGCCGATTTTCCACGATACACACATACTCTTAGGTGCCATCAGCAACAGCGTCGCAGTAGCGGTAAGTAATACTACGACTTGCGTACTATTTTATAAGAGGGGAAAGAAGAATTGGCCTTTTCATATTTAGGAAGCAAATCTGTCTATTTTTTTTATATTTCTTTGATTTGTTGTTTAAAATGAATAAAACATTTATCTACCTCTTTATACATCTAAAAAACTTCTGGTGTTTGATTTGTTTAATTATTTCAATAAATTTCGATATTAAATCTTTAAAAAACAATTTAAACCACATATTTCCTGAAAAAAAGAATTGCCACATTCTACAAATTGCGTAAAATTAATTTGGGACGCCAAACGCCAATTCCATTTTAATATGGATCTACTCACCCTATTCAATAAAAACCTACCTGGAAAAAACTTAATGCAAAAGATTAGGTTACCTAACGCACTTGTTCGCCTGTCTCCCACAAAACGCGGTTGTTTGCCTTGTCCAAATTGGCTAAAAAAACGGTGATGAGGGTTGAGATTGGCTTATCTATTTGACGTAAAATTTTAGATATAACGGTACTAAAAGAGCCATTTCAAGTTGTTACCGCATAGCGGTACCTCTTAGTCTAAAGGGCAAAAATCAGTTCGCAACTCTTTTTTAATGTGTTCCTGATTCCGTGGGAAAGTTTTTGGGAGACGTTTACCTACGCCTGATGGTTCGTTCATAATTATAAAGGGTTCACGTTAGATAATTAGTTCTAACGGTACGATTTATAGAGGGTTGCGAATTTGGAACGGTACTTTTAGAATAATTTTTGGTATACTAAATGAGCAGTGTTAATAATATGTTATGATACATGGAGATTAAGATCAAAACGTATGAGCAAATTAAGTTTGCATTAAAAATGGCAAGAAGTCATAATTTTTTCGCTTGTAATTTAAGGTGGACTTACACGGTTCCAGTAGCTGGAGCAAGTGCTAAAACCAGTAAATTTAAATTTAGTTACTTGAACCGTGTAGGATCCTTCATATAGTACTTACGCAAATAAACTTTTCAGTAAGTACTTTAGTCAAGTGAATAGAAGCAGGTTCTATTTACTTGAGCAAGTGGGTTCCCCTGCTCTTGTTTTTGGCTGAAGTGGACTAGACCGGAGCCTTCGGACCCGTGTAGACCGGATAGTTTAGCCGATTTTAGTAAAGTATATTCATTCTTCTTCTCAATGTGCCCTATCCTTAGTGGACGTAGGCGATCAGTCTGGCCCATCTGATTTTATTCGCAGCAGATCGAAATAATTCTATTGATGTCAGACCTGTCCATTGTCACAAGTTTCTTAGCCATGATATTCGACGTCTTCCTTGCGATCTTTTTCCATTGAATTTACCCTGCATTATAAGTTAAAGCAGCTTGTACTTCGTGTTGTTCCGCATAATATGATATGTATATTCCTAGGACTTGAATTTTGAATAGGGGCGGAGTGCATAACGTTGAACTAAGACAGAGCCGTTAAATTTGTGCAAGAATATCGAGACAAACCTTGTCTATGGAACACAAAAATTTCCCTTTAGAAAAACAAGCAAGCGAGGAAAGTAGCCCTTAAAACACCCAAAATAATTTGGGGGTTGAAGGTTTTGGTGCGAACGAAATAAAAAACAAAATAAGCGCTGGTATCCACCTATTCTCAGGAAAATATACAAAAAAATCGGTGGCCAGAACAGAAAGTATTTACGTTCCAAATGCAACTCTGTAAACTTCTGTCACTGTTTGTTGTTGCCAAATATGATAATGCAATTTCTAATTTAATTTTTGCTGGAATAGCAGATCTCATAACAGTTACTTGTTTGGAAATCACCGTTTTTATTTTGAAAAGTAAATCACTGAATTGTCACATAATTTCGATATTCTTCCAGTTCAACCAATAATGTGGAGGATGCACCGTGTGTTTCTTTACGAGATATCGATTGTCGAACCCAACGACGTTTTTTTGTTAGTTTCTTCTGATAAAATTCCCAAATATATTGAAAATGCATTTTTGAACCGATAATCGAACAACTGTTACTGAACTATGAACTAAAACATACTACAACACTGTTTTATTCACAATATCGAAACATAATTTTTGCACTCGACGAGTGTTTCGCGAATCATCCCCTGATGATGGTAACATGGCTAGCGAAACGAGCGTCGAGTGCAAAAATTTTGCTTGTAGTGCATGTTGCCGAAGATTCTAAGCCCCAACATAGACTCACTTGAAGAACAACAAAAATATTTTAGTTACTGGTTTTAGCACTTGTTCCAGCTACTCGAATCATGTAAATCCACCTTTATCCTATTTAGAAGCAGGTTATAGAGCAAGTCTATCAAAAATACTAGCAATATGTATGAGGAAATGAAACCAATATGTGAAACTGATGCCAGGCATCAATACGTTGAAATCGCCAAATAGCTGCAACGTTTTCGGGAGCCAATGGCAGTATCAATGTGATAAATGTGTCCCGCTATGTTTTGATAAGCGATATTATCTTGGAACTTGTAGCATTGTAAATGTTACAAAATAGTGAGATTCATTTCCTTTAACTAGTCGATTTGTGTTGTCGATACTCTCCTTACCTTATTTCCGAGTGCAATCCACCAGCATCGATGTATGCTGCTCCGAGTTGCTCAAAACCCTGACTCCGTTTCAGCGCTCTCTTGGCGGAGGTCGTAGGTATCTTTTTTTGGCAAGGACGGGTTCCTAGGCGTTCTTGTCTGGACGCTCGAAGCGTTCAGACAGGATAAAAACGACCATAATACTGAATAACCGACCTGAAATTATCGTTGATATTTTGGCCATCAGGTCTACTTACCCTTATAGGAGGAATGCC
The DNA here is from genome assembly GCA_016904865.1 of Pissodes strobi. Lineage (NCBI taxonomy): Eukaryota > Metazoa > Arthropoda > Insecta > Coleoptera > Curculionidae > Pissodes > Pissodes strobi. The sequence continues at coordinate 107,398 of MU186372.1, forward strand.
ATTTCAGCAGCAGCGAGCAGCGCATCACAGCGCAGCGCGGCGCATCACGAGCATCGTTTTTAAGTTTAGTATTTCCACTTGAGCAGCATCTGACAGCAAACGAGCTAACAAGTAGCAAATATAATCAGTCTTGTGCAGTGCGGTTTTTTGTGACAATGTTGACAGCAGAGCAGACGTCTACCACTTCATCATCAGACGATTATGATATTATTAACAACTATATGTTATCAACTTGAATAAAATAAAAGAAAAAAGAAAAGGAAATATTGGGTGCATGATATATTTCGAGCAGGGTTGGAGGAAGGTGAATTTCATACACTCTTGAGGTGACTCCAAGATGATGAACGAAAATTTTATTTGATAGCATGTAGGCAACTGGAAGTAGCATTTTGCTGTGCCGCGCTGCGCTGTTTGATTCTGCTCTAATGGGAATTGGCCTAATTAGCAAATGTGCTGCCCTGTGTATTTTTTCGAATTATCGGCCGTATTGTCTCCTAACGGGATTTTCTTATAGAGAAAAGGCCTGTTACATGTTAGTGTGTCTATATTGAATAGTTAAAAATATTTTTAATTTAACTAGGGAGCTTCCGTGGGACAGAATACATTGCGTGGGACAGAATTTTCTCCATTGAGGCTAAACATCCTTCAGCGGTCTGTTCTATGCTGACGTAGAGAGTTGTCCGGTACCATTTCTCCTGAGTAGAGAATTTAATTTGCTAATGTTATGATATTTATTTGATTTATTCTTGTATTGCATCTCTACTTGAACGATAGGGGGGTAGGTATATACATATATTTACTTGATAGGTTAATTCATTGATTTCGGATATCTTTATTGAGTATTTATTGATATGATGTTATTATCACTGCCATGGGAGTAATTTAGATTAGTTTTTGTTTAGTAAATACTGCGTATTTTGGTACTTTGTGACTAACTGCGTTTAGTCAGAATCTCAAGGTTTCAAGGTTTAGTTAGAACTTTTCCAAATAGGAAATTTTAAAATCTTAATGTTATAGAACATAGATTAAAACTTAGTATCTTACTTTGATTTGATTTCATATTCTGATAATCTAGATGATATACATTTTATGGGCTATACCATAAACTCAACTTAATTTGAGATATAATTAATTGCCTTTAGAGTGTCTATCAAAACATTTAATATTTAAATAAATAGCTTAATCTGAATCCAGATGTTTATTTTGGTAAGCTTAAGTGGAAGGTAAAATAATATATTTTCACAATATTCTTATCTATTACTGCCCTGATTTCAATGTTTAAAAATCATTGATATATTTCTAGTTAAAATTTTAGTAGCGCCTTCAACTAACTGCCAATTCTTCGACCCACGGCTTTAATAAAATTTAAACCGCGGAGTTAACCTGGCACGCGGACCGTTTGTTAAGCAATTAACAAATCGTGTTACAAACTGTAATTTTCTTAAATATAGTGTTTTCCAAAGGAAAATAACCACTATTGTTTCCAATACATTTTGGATTCTATATTAGCTGCAATGAAATGACCTTCTTCATAGCATAGATCTTTCCGTGAAATTCTGTATTATTGGGTATGAAAAGTTCTCACATGCAAAAATGTTTCTTGCCCTTAAACCTCAAACCTGGAAACCAATCGCTAATAGGTCTTTGAGCACATGTTGCCAGATTTTGTTCGAAGATTAAGTTCATATAGGATGTATTTCTAAACGGAACGAAGGACCATATATTTGACCCTCCTTAAATGCATCTTAACAGTCGAATTGATTTCAATTGCCGATATCAATGGACGAACAAATAAATATCTTCAAAAATGCCCAAACACGAAATATCAATAATTTTTCATAAGTTAGGCAACTTTGCCCCAATTTAATCATCTAGGCCATCTCTGTAATGAGAAGCAAATTCGTAGCACCCATTAGAGTTTGCCATTTGTATATCAGTTTTTCTATTACCATTATGTACAATTCAATACATACAGTGTATTTACTTACAGGTACCTAACAATTCCATTTACGCTACACAATGTTTTAAATAATTACAATTATTCACACGCTATCATACAAATATATAAAAAATACGGAGAATTGATATATTTTTCTCATAGATTTGAAAGGTAAGCATATTTTTGATCCGCATTAATCAGGTAATATATCTTAAAGACTAAAAAAGCAGCATCTCATTTACCATAAACGATAAGTACTTTTGCAATGCAAAAAACTCCAAATGACAGTAATTAGTTCAAAATACAAGAAGAAGATTTTCATTACCTTCTGTCTATTAAAACCATCAGCCACGTTAACGACAGCGATGCCTCCTCTGACAGTTCTGGTTCTAGTAGTTACTTCAGTTTATATTTCTAGGTTGGAAAGTTGACAGAATTTCCAAAAATAAATCTTAATATGTTCACATAAAAAACGCCTCCTTTAAAAAAAAACAAGAACCATCGCTTCTAATTGGACCCTCTGGACTGTTCTGTATACCACTGCGAAACTAACTTATCGCTTAGATGGCTCGTTTATTATTGACTCTACGTGGTTGTGTTCACCATTTTATATAACCTTATGGAACATCATGCACTAGATGTTACAATAACCTTAAATTTGCTGTTATTAAAAAGAAAGAAGAGGATCCAATCATCTCAAAATAGGACTCAGACCACAGAGTGCATTTTGGTGTACACCTTTTACAGTTTGATACACTCCACATGTTCTCCTTAACATAGAGTGATTGTTGGTATTGTTGGATTGAAGACCATTATTCTGTGGCTTCTGGACTAACTTTCCATTTTCAATTGGTTTGCATTAATCCGTTCTTTTTGTCAAAAGATTGTACATAGCTAAGTCGGCTTGACGCATTTAGTTTGGGTCAGTACTATGTAATCGATGTTATTAGTGTCAGGGGGGTTAAGGCGGAGCTACCCGGAAGTCATGCATAATATTCATTTTCCACAATCCACTCTCTATATTGTGCATTCAAATAGTTCGTAGTTTATTAACTTCTGTGATAGGAAGCACCATCCTGCTGCCAAATTAAAGTTGCTCGTTCTCTTGCAGGCACCTCATTTTCTACAAGGGGTTGGATATTATTTAGAAACCCTAAATAACGTTGGGAATTTTAATTTCGATATTCCCGGCAGCATTTTCTGTTGCGTCCTAAATACCTGCAATGATGGTAATTTTTCAATCTATCTAAACCTTTCTTCGCTTGTTCTTCAAAATTAGTTTGAACTGAGACGCATCTGCACTAGCATGTTGGAAACCGAGTTTAAAGGCATGTTTGGGCATGTGAATTAAAAATGTCGGTCTCGACAACTTGGAGTTTCAGCATATTTTGCTTCTCAAACTTCACCTACAAGCCAGTCCAAGATGTACTTAGCAGAAATTCATTATTCTTAGAGCTATCACTAATGCAATAGTTTTCTGATTAGAGATCCATCCTCTGACTTCAGGTGCTGTTTGTAACTGATCTGACCTGATCGTTGAATATAGAAGGTTTCAATGAGTTCAACAAACTTTCTATCGTAAGGGCATCAATGATGATAATGATTATTATTATTATCGACAAGATTTGAATTGATTTCATCCAGTGCCGAAGCGACCTTATTCAAAAAATCTAACTTAACGTGGAGAAACAATTTGTCTGACAAACATGAATCCTTCACAACAATATAGAACATATCTACAACAAAGATATAAGGTCGATTCGCATTTTACGGAACGGCAATGCAATGTCTCGTCAAGGTCCTCTAATTACTTAAATAGCGTGTGATAATCTACTTCTTGTGGTCTTTTCAAATTCAAATTCAAATTCAAAATTTATTCAAGTTATTGATACAGTAAATATCATTCATCTCGTCAACAAGCAAAAAATATTCCTAAAATCTAACACAAAATTAATAAATGAAATTACAGAGTTTTGCACAGTAACCATAAATTAAACATTCAAGTCACCTTCTAATAAAAATTCACTAACACTATAAAAGGCTTTGTTCAACAGATACAGTTTTATTTTATTTCTAAACCTAGTCAATGGTAAGATCTTAATGTCATTTGGTACCCTATTATACAACACTGGGGCATAATAGTTAATGGAGAACCGGGTTCTATTTAATCCAAGATACTCAATTCGAACGCTATCTCCCTGCCTAGTATAATAATCGTGATATTCGTTGTTTCTAGCATATCGATTAGGATTAGTGTGAGCATAGAGAATACATTCAAATATATACCTGCATGCTACCGTTTAAATTCTTAGGTCTAGATATGTTTGCTTAGCATCATCCCTGTAGCCCAGCCCAGCAATGATGTGTACCGCCCTCCGCTGCAGAGCAAAGACACGTGCCGAATGAACAGAGTGTCCCCATGTCAAAATAGCATAAGCGGCCACCGACTGGAAAATCCCATGGAACGCCTGAACCAACACTGGCGGCGGGAGAACCTTCACTAGATTCCTTAGTAGGAATATGTGTCTGGACAACCTGGTAGCCACTGCGTCAACATGCCTCTCAAACTTTAAGCTTGGGTCAAGATGTACCCCCAGAAATTTTACCTCGGCAGGATTTTCATCCGGAATTGCCCTTAAACCAAAGACCATGCTCACCGTTTTGCTATTATTCAGGGCCAGGCGATTCGCCTCCAACCATCCACCAAGACTCCCCACCACTGTGCTAATCGAGCCCAGCAGACCTTGCAAGTTCCCACCATCCATTGCCACTGTTGTGTCATCGGCAAATAACCAAAGATTTGCACCTGGGCAAGCCCTAGGGATATCATTGATATAAATTAGGAATAGAAGAGGACCCAATATTGATCCTTGTGGCACTCCATGGTTTATTGGTGCATAGGAGGATAGATTGTCATTGTACAAAGTCTGCTGCCCTCGACCAGCCAGATAGCTGCGCAAAAGCTCAACGCTGATCTGATCAAGACCATAGTACGCCACCTTATCCAACAAAATTGGATGAGACACACAGTCAAAGGCCTTAGAGAGGTCGCAAAATGTCGCAGTGACATAATGTTCCCCCTCAAAAGCCCCAACCATATACTCTAGCATATCCAACACAGCCCGGGTAGTGCAACAACCTGCCCTGAAACCAAACTGACAGTCGGTGAACAAGCCATTTCCCTCAAAATACCGACACAGTTGTTCCTTCAGTATGTGCTCAAATACTTTTGAGAAAACAGGGACCAGTGATACCAGTGATATGGGTCAATAGTTGTTGTTGTTTTGGTAAACATCTTGCGTATCCATTTCGTTTTTCTGCGATTTGCTTCTGCCTCATCCAAAATTAATGCAATCATCGCTAATCTCCTTCTATTCATAAGGAAAATTAGACCTAGAACTTCGATTACCATTGCGAATGCCACTGGCGTTGACGGCAGAGATACAAAACTAGACGTTTAGGACGGGGAGGAGGTCGTCAACATTTACCTTATTTCGCACATTTTTTATGGATATTGATGCTTTTATAAATTCGACTACTAATTGGTATTAGTCATTTAATATAATTGACATATTATGACAACTTATTTATCGGAAAGCTTGTTAAAAAAACTAATGTGCTTGTAGAACATACACTTCATCCGCACAAAACGAAAACGGATAATAACCTACAGGCCTGCACACTGTGTTATGTATACGACGTATAATTCTCTCTCCTTCTGTCCTCACCAACACTATACATCCCTTTCTACTTCCCTTCGCCCCGCCGTGTCACCCTGTATAGCTTTCGCCTTCTCTCTTTACCAATGCTGTATCTCCCTCTCTACTTTCGATTGCATCGGGCCGTGTCACACATTTCGTAACGCACTACACATTTCGTAATGATTTTGTAACGCGTTCACCAGTCTACTTTCTTGGTACAGTGCGCGTTAAGAAGTTTTACTTTCTTCAAGCTCTGAATCTTAATTTTACAATTTTAACTACAATCGACTTTTTAAAGTGAAACTTCTTTAGACCCGCTGGAGCTTGAAAGTTACAAACGTTACAAAATGTGTAATCCGACGAACGGTTACGAAAGTAGAGAAGGCGAGGCGAATTTCGATACCGACTGGTCCACAATTTTCATTTCATTTATTTTATTTCTTCAATTAAAAAGTACACCAATGAGTGGAAAGTCCGCCAGTAGAAATAATTAAACTATAAAATACAGCAATAGAAGACACTGGTTTAGACCCTAAATACATGCAGATTACACAAAAAAAAATAACATTACCCAAACAACTCCCAAATTCCTAAATACACCAATCAAACGTAACATAACATTCAGAAGAACTCATTAGGGGTGTAGCAATTTTTCTGCAGCAGAAATTGGTTTAACCTGGCTTTAAATATTTTAGTATTCGGAGAATTTTTTATATATAGATTAAGATTATTAAAAAAATTGCACCGGTTATATATTAGGTTTTTGTGATACATTATTGTACGATGAGCACATGAGCACATGAACACAAAAAGCCCAAGCCCCCAAAAGCTGCCCTACACGACTCATGATATCCCAAACCACCAATAATCCTCACCGCATACTTCTGAAGTACAAAAACCCTATCAACCCCAAGAAAGACTCCTTTGTCTGGCGCCTTGCATCACTGTGGGACTCACTCCCAGAACATCTGTTTTCCACAGCTATTCACGAATCGTGTCAATCAACGTCTTCACACACACACACTGCTCGTCGAGTGCCATAGGATATCCCTTTAGTGTATGTGTCACTGCCATAAGAAACTTGTGCCCCAATTTAAAATTCCATACTTGATGTTGGAATGAATATTTGCATAATACAGCGTCATAAGAACAGTAGACCTACAGTGCTTTGACATGAAGAACAGTAAAAGTGTCTTGTCAATTTACAGCAGATATTATAATATTTGAAAGTTCCATTTTAGTTTACTGTCAAAAATGACAGGAAGCATCTCAATATTACTCGACATTTCGAAGCAATCAGATTTTTGCTCAGGAAAAAGCACAAAACCATCCCGAGGGTGCATGGAGGCACATAAAAGTACAGCCCTTGTTTTGGTTTTATTAAGTATTAAATTGTTTTTATCAGCCCACAGCATGACCTTCTCATATACAAACTCAGCAGGAAGCCTTAGTGACGGTAGGTCATGATCAGTTTCAGAATATTGGTATCGTCAGCATAACAGACAATCATAGCTGATGGAAACTGGCCTTTTAGAAAATTTATTAAATCATTAGCATAGCCGGGGTCCCAAAACTGATCCTTGTGGAACACCCCTGTGATATCAATACCGAAGAACTCGAGCATTGTTAACTGACAATTTGGTAACGAATTTTAAGGTAGAATAGAATAGAATATAGCTCAAGGGAGTTGGCGCTGGCACCCGCCTCTGCCACTGCAACCTATGCAGGTTTATTGTAGCACCTCGAACCTTGCTTAGAGGAACTCATCCATCCATCCTAATCATTCCACAAATGGAGTACCGGCTCCTCCATGCATCTTGCAGGTCCTGGTTTGGTATCTGCTAGCCTTGCATACTTGAGCCTGCAGAGAGCCTCACATTCGCACCACACGTGTTTTGGAGTTTCGTCCTCCTCTTGACAGAACCTGCAACGGTTATTATCTGCCAGGCCGATCTTTTCCATGTATCTGTTCATTCTACAGTGCCCCGTCAGCTGGCCCACTAATATTCTTATCGTCTTGCGACTCCTTTTAAGTAGATCTGCCGTGAATTTTGGGGAGCCGTGTTTTATGAACTGTTTGGCCTGTAGTTGCCCCGGTGTTTGTAACCACCAGTTTAGAGATTGTTTATCTCTCCAGCTTTTAACTGCTGTTTTGACTCTTCCTGCTATCCCGCAGTAGGGCTCAGGTCCCAACGTAACCTTACTTGCAAGTTTGTCGGCTTCGTGGTTGCCTTGATGGACTTCATGTCCCGGAACCCACGCAATGGTGAGCTTATTGTTAAGACCGACCTCTTCAAGGGCACTTATAAAATCTCTAACTGGTCTAGATCTGACCTTGTGTGCTCTAATTGCTTTTAAGCGTTGTTTGAGTTACTCAAACAATGTTGTAAGGCACCTTGACTGTCGGAGTATATGACTACCCTCCTTTTTCTAATGTTCAATTTCTCTATCTCCATGGCATAGTGTTGAACGGCCGCGACCTCTGCTTGAAACACTATGGCTTGACTGCCCATGTTTATGGAAATATTTGACCTTGGTCCGTGGACCCCGGCTTCCTCTCCTTTACTGGTCTTAGAGCCGTCAGTATAGCATGCTTGGTCCGCTTTTATAGAAGGCCCCCCTCCCATTCGTCTCTGCCTACAATTCCTACTGAGAAGGGTCTATCAAACCCATAGGACGGGGTTGCTTCGTTTGATGGCATTTCGAAGAGATACTTAATCTCCTCGCTGTCCTCTAGTTTTCAGGTTGTGGACCTTTCCCATTTAATGATGGGCTTGTTGCCTTGCTTGAGCCGGTATTGTACTATTCTTACGTTCCCCTGTACGAGGATATGTAATAGAGGTAGATTTAGAAGGACGTTCAGTGCAGTTGTTCTCATCGTCCCCAAGACGCACAGACATGCCAGCCTTTGTACGCATTCTAGTTGCCTGATTGCACCTGTTTGCGTGGCCTTTATGCCCTAAGCTATAGAGCCATAGGTTAGCATGGTCCTTACCACCATTTTGTACAACCAGAGATTCAATTCGGGGCTCAGCCCCCAGTTTCTCCCGCAAAGACTCCTACATCTGCCCAGTGCAATTCTTGCTTTCTGAGTGACCTTGCTAAGATGCGGTCCCCAAATCATACCTTGGGCAAAAGTGACATTTAGGTATTTGACTTCCTTGGAAAAGGGACCATTGGATTTTTCAGATCCTTTAATGCTCGTTTCTTTGTGATTGGGACTATTGTGGTTTGCAGCGGATTAACCGACAGATCCTCCACTTCACACCATTTGCTTACTATGTTCAAGGCTTTTTGTGCTCTAGTTGAAGCATAGTCCATGTTCCTTCCCTTGACTACCATGACTAAGTCGTCTGCGTAGCATAGGCAGAAGTACCGTTCATTTTCCATCTTGTCTAGTAGACCATCTATCAAAATGGTCCACAGTAGTGGTGATAGGACCCCTCCTTGGGGGCAGCCCCTCCCCAGCCGCGCCGTAACCGTATCCGCACCTATGGTGGTAGTTATTGTACTATACTTTAGGTTTGTTTGGATCCAGTTGCAGATGGTTGGGGGATTTATTTGCGTTTGAGTGCCTTAACCAGCGATTTGGCTGGAACGTTGTTGAAAGCACCCGTTAAGTCCAGAGGTGGCTAAGGCCACTCCCTTATCGTCTATTGCCTTCATCAGGGGTCTACTTAGATCGTTCAGGGCCAAATCTGTAGACTTTCCTGGTTGGTATGCATATTTACGCTCGTGCATGAATATACCGATCGACTAGTTTTTCCAGTGTTTTAAGCAGGAATGACTTTGGCGTTTGGTCAGATGTCCTGCCTATTTTTGGCAAAAAAGCGATGTTTGCCCTTGGTCATACCGCTGGCGTATGGCCTCACGCTATGCATGCTCTAAGTATCTTGCAGATGTGTGGCATTAGTATATCTTGCTCTTTCTGCAACAGAACTGGGTAGATTCCATCTGGTCCGGGGGGCTTATAAGGCTGGTATTCTCCTATTGCCCATTTAATTTCTTTAAATGTAACAATCTCGTTGGCCCTTTTCCAATCTGTTTTTCTGGCCTTGCATGCCTTGCTGTTGGTTCTGACCTGCTCTGATTGTTTATGACTCTAGGCCCTGGGAAGAGTGTGTCCGTCAGTAGTTCCAAAGTTTTTTTGTGGAGCTGATAAACGTGTCACCTGGTTCCTTTAGATGTCCAGCTTCACTCCCAGTACCTTCGACGGCCACAAATTTGTACACTCTTGCACACTTCTTTGTTCCGGCTATGTTTTCCCAGAATTTCTGATACGAGTTTCTTTTGGCCCTGCGAATTTCTTTATTGTACTGCGTTAATTTTTCTCTATATGTATTCCAGTCTTGGTTCGTTTTGGCTCTGTTAAACAGCCTTCTCACCTCAGACTTTAGTCTATTGCGGGGATTGTTCCACCAGACCGACTATCAAGGTAAGATGTCAAAAGAATAAGCGGCTTTCCTCTTACACCATACCTAACACTTATATAGCAATGCTCGTGGGTCACCATATCGAAAGCTCTCGAAAAATCGACAAACACACCCATTACATATAACATATTATCAAGAACATCCACTATTTTTATTTTAAAATCAGGGTATTTGTACTCTTGTTTGACACAAAACCATGCTGTCTATGACTTTGATAACAAATTGGAAAAGAGAAGTCAACTGCCTTTTAAGAATCACCTCAAATACCTTTGAAAAGGAACTAAATAAACTTATACCACGAAAATTAGGGTAATCATTCGAGTCACCCTTCTTATGTAACGGTGCGAGCTTTAATTTTGCGGGAAATACCACTCTTTCAATGGATTGATTTATGACAAAGGTCAAAATATCACACAAAGCATATCCACACGTTTTAAGTACATTGTTTGATATATCATCCTCTCCAGCAGACTTAGAACTCTTCAAACCAGCAATCACAGACAAATCTCAAAGTTGGGGAAAGAAAAAGGATTTTGCTGTATAAGAAATATTATCAGTAAATCCTTCGTTGAATGTTAGTCTGTGATTTGACGGTGAAAACAATTATTATTGTAGAAATTGTCAGCAATAGTCACATCATGTACCTTAACATTACCATCGCATATCTCTATCTTATGGCTGGTTACAATATGTTTCTGAATACCAGTAATAATAATACGCCAAATAATTTTTGTTTTATTTTCAGCATGGAAAATTGTATTATCATTTCTTCGTCTGAAAAATTCAAACAAAGTATGGGATAATCATCTTTTATGATCATCTCTTCTACGTCATCCGCGCCGAACTCATTTATCTTTCTCTGACAAGAATCGATTCGGGACCGGGGTTTCATGGATAGTATGTTCTATCATTCGTGTCAGCAAATTTGCATAAATTAAAAATATTATTTTCTTTTGTACGGATGAAGTTTCACTTCTGGTGTATGGTTCACAAGCAAATTATAAATTAATCTCACAATATATGTTATATCAGTTTAAACCTTCGCTTCATGTATTTATCATTATTCATAACAATGTAACTGCGGCTTATTAGAATTTTAAATTTTTCCTACACATTTCAACATTATGTGTACTAAATTTTATTACTATTTCAGCAGAAATCAAGGGAATTTTAATTCCAAGAAATAATGTGGAAGCCTCTCATCAAAATATACGCGATTATCCTGACGAATTTTGCCACATGTAGGATTAAGTTTGAAATTCCAGAACTACTTGCCATTGATCTGACTGAATATCAAGAGTGTTTAACAAATTTTTATAATTCTCAACCTGTATGGTCTTGGGTGATAATGCACGAAGAGGATAAAAAGCAGCCATTCGATGATATATTAAATGTCATTTATAAAATTGGAGTACCTCTTTATAATTATGATGAAAGTGCAACTACTGAAACTGGATATCACTGGTTTCATACACACATAAATATTAGTACTATAGCGAGAGAATCGAAAGTATTCATCCTTTCTAGGAGCAAATTCCATGTAAACCTTATGACCAATGGTTATCAGAGTTTTCGCAGGGGAGACAAGATACTGTTCTCAAATTATGATCGAGGAAAACGAGTAGATTTTGACACGATAATCAATTTCTTTGGGGTTAAGACTTCACTTGAAGGACTTACCCGATATAACCTTCTCCCCATCGTTTCTTTTCTGTACATTCGACAATCGGGAAAAGTCGACCCGATTACCTATATTCCAACTGACCGATCAGATTTGCATAAAGCTGACCAAATGCAACTGACATGTAGCAAATTGTATTCCAATTCGATAGATAAACTAATTTTCCATGCGGACTACTTCACAATAGCAGCGTTTGAAACTGTGCATGCTTTGCAATTTCGCAATGACTACTTCGGACGAGACGCATTCATTGCAAAGATATTAGTAGATTGTACGCATTTCCGGTACGTTTTCAGCACACCAACAGATGGAGCTACGTATGGAGATGAGCATAATTACTCGGGTGTTTATAAGCAAGTCGTCAAAGGCACAGCACAAATGGCATTAAATTCTAGATTTTTTCTTACCAAAATCATTACCGATAATGTGGTAAGTTTGAGTTAGCTCATTTTATCATCATAAATAACATTTTTTAAGAACCTAAAAGAAAATACAAGAACAACTCAATCATGTATCTCTGTCTAGCTTAATGCAGTTCAAACTTCTTTACTTGTTTGCCCTGGCTTGTAAACTCAATCATAGAAAATAAAAATTTAGCTTGTAATGAACTATCATCAGAAGATTGTAATAGAGCAAAATTAGTGCAAAACTTGGAGTTATTGTGAAACATAATTTCATTAACTAAACTAAATTTGCAGCAGTTTTAATGGCTTTTTGTTTATTATACCCACATATCGAGTTTGTCGCTGTGGTAACTCCAACTTACTTACCTGCGTGCAACAATTTCTCAAAATTCTACCAGCTGCATTTGTCAAATAATTTACAACTTTGGTTTGGGACTCAAAATTTCCGGTAAGTTTTCAGTTGAATAAAGAGAAGAATATGTAGATTTTACTGCACGTAATAAAATCACTGCACTTATTAACACTCTTATACCACTCAACGAGCCATACGTGTGCGGAGAAGATGGTGGACATAGAAGCGCTGTAAGTTGTAGCATTGAGGAAATACGTTACTCGAAAGTCCATCCCAGAGCGAGGCAGTCCTCTAGATAAAAGCGTCCCGTAACAGCGACATCCTAGGTGTTCGCAACTGAATCGTATGTTCATGAGCAGCTTGTGTCTGACGAGTGTTTCTGTTTGGCACAACTCTGGAACCAACCATAAGTGACAGCTCGTTCGAACACATTCCGTAGTAGTATCGATAGTAAAGAGATAGGTCCGCCACATTTCTTCTTCTAGGCTATCAAGGTCTTTAGCCAGCCCTGGCTTCATCCACTAGATGGACTGCTCTCCTCTGTATGGAGTCCAATATGATGATCTTATCTGGGCCTTATAGAGCAGTAAGGGCTGATGAGGTGTATACACCTTTTTTTCTTTATAGAGTGCTCCTAGCTTGTGTGCTGCTGCCTCGGCGATTTTGGTGACAGGTTGTTTTTTACGTTCATGCCCAGCAAGCTTAATGATGAGGCCAGAGTCAGTGTTTGTCCTGTCATTGATAAGTCAGGTCTTGCGGTGTTTGCTTTTTTTGAGAAGACAGCTGCTTGAGTATTTCCAGCGTTAAGCAAGACGTTGTTTTCCTCACCTTATTCCACGATGGCGTTCATATCCTCATTGATAGCAGCAACCTGTTTTTCTCGCTAGCGCTGGGATGGGAACGAGCAGCGGTCATTGGATTTCCCGACATGAATGAGGATATACGAGTGCTGTCGCCTGCAAAGCTGTAAATATAATTGTTTGTCCTGTCTAAGAGATCGTTGATGAGCAGCAACAGTGTGGGAGATACACCCTTGAGGAACTCCGGCATTGATTTTAAATTCCTCCGAGAGATGTTCATCAACTCGAATGCTTCGATCCCTTAAGAAATTGGAAAACCATAGAAGCAGTGCTGTTTGTAGTCCGTATGCTGTCAATTTGCTTAACAATCCGTCATGCCATACCCTATCAAATGCTTTGGATATGTCGAGAGCCACTGCACGAGATTCGCCGTAGCTCTCGATGACTTTGGTTCACAGGTAGGTCACAGCTCTTCTTAATCTTTTTAAGGAGGCGCGTGGCGCGGTACACATATCAGCTGATGATGGGAAGTGGCTACAGACCCGATTTCCTGGATTTCCAAAATATAGCTTTATTAAATAAATTAATCAAGAAACCAGTTATACTCTTTCTGTTGTGCAAATTATTAGCAAAATCAGCATAACTAGTTAATATATAACCATTAGACAAGGTATTTGGTTTTACATATCTCAGTATATCATTTTCAGTTATCTTTGAATATCTCAAAACATTTTTCCAGATATTCCAATGTTCCCGTTTAAAACAATTTTGGATTTGGCTGAAATGTGTAATACAAAAATAAATACCTAGCATCAGATATATTAAAGACCCACTTAGTTCACGAATCACGATACGGTAAGTTTTCACAAATTGCAGTATCCCTCGTTAAAATTAGCTCAAGGAATACTAGCAGGCTTACAATTAGACATGTTAAATTTCAATACAATTTTATCAATCAAATCTTATTCTTTAGTTTTTGTCATTGTTAAGCCTAGAAATTTAATTGCCAGTTAAATCTCTCATTTGAAATTTTGACATTAGCCTTGCTGTTATATTAATCAATACATTCAGATCTTTGGACATTATTATCATATCATCAATGTAAATCAACAGGTAAGCATTTTTGTTGAAATCAAGACATGGGTCGTACTAGATCTACTAAAGCCATAGCTATCTAGCTTGTAATACCAGCACTTCGGAGGTTGTCTTAGACTATATAGTGCCAGTTTTAATATTCACTTACTATTTTCTGCCTGTATAGATCATTTCGACATTTCCAAGTAAACTGGTTAAGTTCACCATTTAAAAAAGCACATTTAACGTCTAACTGATGGATGTACATGTTTTTTCAACACTGAGCATTAACAGAATTCTAGTGCTAAGCATTCTCGCTACAGGAGAATAGATTTCTTCACACTTTTCACTACTTTTCTTTTTCTCCTTGAAAATCCATTTTGAGTTTATAACCTCTTCTTTAGTTGACCTTGCTACTATGTCCCTACTATCGTTTTCTTCTAATGATTTTAGTTCCTCTTTAATGGCTATATCCCATCATCGGCCTTTTTTCATTGCTTCATCATATTCATCAGAGACTTTTAAAGAGAAATCACCAACAGTTGTGATGATTAGTTCCATATTCTTGCAAATACTTTGATGGCTTTACGATTCTGTTACTTCTCGTTTTGCTCTAAGCAATATTTTTTCCATTTTTATCTGATCTTCCTTTACTTTCTTCTGATTGTGTCGCTTCCGACGCACTTTTTAGCATTCAAAAATTCAAATTTTATCCAAGTTTGGTTTATACTTATATCAAATTTTAGATAAAATGGAAGTTTCTATGCGATAAACAGATATCCCTCAGTTAATAAAGCTTCTTCCCAAAAAGTTTTATCAAATTTGGAATCAAAGAGAATACATCTAGCATTCCCCAATATTTCTATTAAATCGTTTAGCAACTCCGTTCTGCTGCGGTGTGTGAGGTACTGTGTATTCGACTGTAATGACTTTCTGCTTACAGAAAACTTTAAACTGACTGGAAACATATTCACCGGCACTGTCGCATCTTAGTCATTCTTGTTTATTTCCAGATTTTAATTCAGCTTTGGCTATATGGTCTTTAAAACATTGAAAAAATTCAATTTTATTTCTTAACAAGAAAATCGTGCCATCTCATGTAGTTGGATTTATCGGGACCCAAATGTCTGTTGAAACTACTTCTAGGACTCTCTTTCTTTTTCGTTCTTCGCTTACTAACACAGAAGGAGCCTGGATTTGTTTCCCTTTCAGGCAGATTTCACACAGTCTGCTATTAGGAAATTTCGAATAATAGCCCCGTAGGTCTATGCCATAATTCTGGATCATATACAGTAACATTCACTGAGGGTGTATTAATTTTACAGATAAGGGTATACAGATTTCCTATTAAACTTCCTTTTGTGATAATATTCCGATTTTTTCTGTTTTTACTTTTCCTTTTTCAAAGAGAACTTTTAATTTTTGTTTTCTAAATTTTTGACAGACAATTGTGCGACAATTTCTCCCATTCAAATACATTTTCAATACTAGAAAATTATGGCAATAGCACTTGTTACTACCAGGTATGGCTTAGGCATTGATGAAGCTATTTCTTTTTCTTCTTCAGCTGGTTCTTTAGCTAGATTATATTTTTCTGTGTGCTTTAAGTTTGGACATTCGTAGCTTTATTTCCTTTGAAACCACAATAATAATATTTAAAATGAAATACTCTGAACCTATCTCCCACACTATGGAACTTTCCTGGACTGCAACTTTGACCGACCCTCGCGCTGCATTTGCTGTAAAAGTTTATTTTTCCACTGAAACAGGTGGCACAGATTCTTCATTTTCTTCTTTATTCGTTAACTTTCTTGCCTCTTTCATTAGCAGCTTATTTTTCAGAAAATCTCGTGTTATATTGGTGCCTCCCTGTTAGAAGATTATGTCAAAAGCAGTTGTTCCTATCTGGTATGTCTTAGGCATTGCTGAAGCTATTTCTTCTCCTTCTTAAACTTGTTCTTTAGCTAGATTATAATTTTCTGTGTCTTTTAATTTTGTCCACAATGATACCATTTAAAAAGAAATACTCTGCATCTATCGCCAACACTATGGAAATTTCTTGGACTGTAATTTGACCGCCCCTCGTGCTACCATTGTGAAATTTCTTTTTCCACTGAAAAATTGCTTTAATTTTCTTTTTTATTCGTTAACTGGCTTGGCTCTTCCATTAACAGCCTATTTTTCACAAAATCTGTTATTATATTGGTGCCTCCCTGATAGAAGATTATGCCAATAGCAGTTGTTATTACCTGATATGTTTTAGGAATTGATGAAGCTATTTCTTCTTCTACTTTAGCTTGTTCTTCAGCTAAATTATATTTTTCTGTGTCTTTTAATTTTGGGCATTCGTACCTTTTATGTCCTTTCAAACCACAATGATAACATTTAAAATGAAATACTCTGAACCTATCTACAGCACTATGGACTGTAACTTTGACCGCCCCTCCTGCTGCCACTATTGTGAAATTTCTTTTGATTTCTGAAGGTTCTTTTTCCACTGAAAACTTGCGGCACTGATCTTTATTTTTTCCTTTATTCGTTAACTGTCTGGCTTCTTCCATAAGCAGCTTATTTTTTACAAAATCTAGTGTTATAGTGGTGTCTCCCTGACAGAAGATTATGTCAATAGCAGCTGTTACTACTTGGTATGTCTCAGGCATTGATGATAATAGCTGAGTGATTATTTCTACATTATCTACACTGCGGTGTTTAATTTCAGATACTGTTTGTTCAAATTCAAATAAGAAGTCTCTTAATTTTCCCTTGCCATCGAACTTCATATTTCTTAGTTTTCTCTGGAGTGGCAACTGGATGGTTATACCAATCAGCTATAATTTAATTTGCAGTTCTGATTGCTTTTACCATCTCTAAAACATTATCTGTCAATAACTGCACGATAATATTGCTAGCTTTAACACCATTCTTTGGAAATGCTGTAAGTCCGTTGGCTTTTGTTTCAGATGGTGGAGGATCCACCATCTAGGACGTCCAATACCCAGTCATGCTCTAAACAGAAACTAACATGAAGTTCTAAGTTGGAACATCCTGTCCTGTTCCATCAAATAAATTTATTGTGTTCACATTCTGCCAAATCGACGAAGCCATATCATCTATTTCGTTCCGCACGTATTCCACTAACTTCTCGTGATTTCCATTTACATATTACTACGCATGATTCATTGGGTGCCTGAGCTCATAACCTGTAGACTTTACTAGGCGTGATAAAGACACTGCACTTATTAGTAGTAGGTAGTTCCATGAATGAATGAATGACCTTGGCGGTATTATCACTGCGAGATGTATAAATCTATTGTGTCCCCTTTCCTTGGTGCTTTCGTTGATGTGATTCTCAATCAGAGTACCTCATCAAACTTCAGTGCTTTAATAAAAGCTACTTGAAAGTTCCTCATGGTCGACGATGCAGCACCTGAAGCAGGCCATTTGCCTGTTCGCGACCGCCTCGCACTTCGTGACAAGGTGTTCGGGGGTTTCCTTCCCCTTCTCACAGAACCGGCAACTGTCCTCATTTTCAATTTTTATTATCTCCAGGTGTCTTTTCAACCGGCAGTGACTCTTAAGAAAGCCGGTGAGGATGCGGAGATTGTTCCTACTCAGTGTTATAAGTTTTTTTTATCTTCCTGGGTGAGGGTCCCTAGAAACATCTTTGATTGCTTTAACTCTGGAAGAAGTTCGCATAGCAGAGACTGATCCATTTGGTTCGCTCTTGTTTCCTGAACTCTTCCTTGTAGGTGTGCATCCCTATCCCACAGAAGGGTTCCTGTCCTAAAAGCGGAGTTTGTGCTCCTACTTTTACTAATTGGTCTGCTTTTTCGTTGCCTTCTATCCCAGCGTGACCTGGTATCCCCTGAAGGGATAGTTTGTTATTCTTGCCTAGTAGGTAGTGACTTTTATTAACCGTTGTTCGTTTTATAATGGTATGTATCTTTTTAAGAAGGCGCAATACACATATCAGTTGATGATCGGGAGTTGCTACACGCCCGGTAGCGTAACATAACACTAGAATTGTTAACGATCTTACAAATGAAAACTGACCAACTATCGTAGGAACTGTAAAACTGAGCCTTAGTATTACTACCTACTTAGAACTGTTAGGCTAAAAAGTTACTTTAGATAATTTAAAGTAAAGCCTATAGATTGTACTAATTCTTGATTGAGTTTATAAACCAAAAACTTGTAATATTAATAGTGTTTTACATTAGTTGCAGTATATATATAAAAAAAGAGAAATTGTATATTAGTGGTAAATACCATCCTTTAATGATTAGGTACGTGATATAGTCATTTTGTTTCAGGTTGAGTATACTTACCCTTATAACAGAGATGACTTAGTGATATTGATACCGGTAAAGCTGTCGACCTCGCAATTATTCTATTTTTCTAATTATTCATATGGAATATCCCTAGTTACGATAATATTCCTTTTCCTCTATTTCAAGATATCAAAGAAGGACAAATCTATAGTGGAAGTACTTATGGTATTTGTAATGGTTTGTAGTGGAAAGCCCCTCAAAGAAATTGATGCAAAATTTTTCCGCATAATTTATATGAGTATGATGGTAGTAGCGTTTTTTGGATACACCTTGTTTAATATTCAGATATTATCTGCTCTTACTCTTGAACCTTCTAAATTAAGGGTAACATCAGTCAAGGAATTTGCAGAGACTGATTATAAAATTCATTGCAGAGTCTCTATTAAGGCAGTGTTAAATGAATCTTTACAAAATGACCGTCTAGCATCTCGTATTTTGCCACGAATTGAAACGCCTTCCAACAAAAACGATACAATGGCAGATGAAGAAAAGCTTTTAAACAATTGCGGTGAATATGCAATCATTTGCTCTAGGAGCACTGCCTTGTATTATAAAGATTTAAGTAATGTTCACAATAAGGAGTTTTGCTACAATATTGTTCCAGAAGCTATAATGCCATCGCTGGTCACATATATTTTGGGCTATAGATCTCCATTTCAAGACAAGTTTAACGAGTTACTTTCGCGGATTATAGAAAATGGGCTAGTAGCAAATTACACTAATAATCCAATAAGAAGAAGAATAGCAATTTCGGATGAAGTGAAGCCGTTTGGGCTACGAAAATATAGAGAAAAAATAGCTTGGATCGTTTATATAATTGGAATCAGTGCGGCATTTGTGGTGTTTATATTAGAAGTATTTATTTGGCCTTATTTGTTAGCTTATTTTCAAAAATAAATTACTAATGTTTATGTTAAATTTTATTGAAATTCATTATTATAATTAAATATAACATCCAGTCTGGTAAAAATATTCCATTTGGGTTTATCATCAATACACAGATTCCTGCATGTTAGTATTTCATATGGCGTGTAAATGTTTTTGATTAAGAGCCCATTTGTTAATCTAACCTTTTCCCATGAAACTCCTTGATATAATATATAAGATACAATTCGGGAATTTTCAACGAGGTGATAGCAAAAATTAAGAAATAAATGGGGTAATTGAGAGAAGCGAACGACAACACCGGGCGTGAAATGGAACAAAAGATCTCTAGGATGTAAACAAATAATAAATATACCAACAACTATGAACTTGCAAAGCATACAAATATTACCCTGGTCTGGGTACCGGGAAACGAGGCCGCTGACGCCTTAGCCAGAGAAGGCTCAGCACGTAGATACTTAGGGTCTGATCCCTGTGTGGGGATCGCCCAGAGTGTTCGCGAAAGAACTTTGGAAGCCTGGACGGAGGGTCGGACCGAAGACGTATGGCGGACGGCTCCGGAGATGAGACAAACGAGGCTCATGATACATGGGCCCGCGAAAAGTCTCACCAGGAGGTTGTTGGGCCTACCTAGGAAGGAGGGCAGGGCCCTGGTAGGATTCTACACAGGGCATTGTAAGCTTAGACGGCATCTGTCTCTGCTGATAATTCCAGAGGAGTGGGAGTGTAGATGGGGCATGGAGGACGATGAAACCCCATACCACCTACTTACGCCTTTGCGTGGGCAATGATCAGAATCTTTGGCGCAACGCCGATCGATTCAGTGCATTGTGTTAGCCTGAAGGAGATGCGGGCTTTCTTAAGGAAGACTGGCATCCTGAAGGTTCTGGGGGTGCAAGGCCCGCTAGGGGCCACCCCTTTTGATACTGATACTGATACCAACAACTAAGCACAAACACAAATACAGTATTAATGATTAAATCATTTGTGCATTTTATTATTGCCGTGACTGGCTTTGTAAGATCTGACATCATATGCAGTGTAAAATTGAATTTACAGTATTTTACATAAGTAAATAAATACTTAAGTTTTTGGAAAAATTACATTCTCTTTCAGCTAAGCGATACGTGTTTGAAAATTTTAATTGATAGCAAAATCCTTTAAAATCATCATCTCTTTACAGACTTAGTTTACAGTGTATTGAATGTGTCTAAAGGAAACCCTACTTTCAGAATTACATACATTTACATTATGTTTCTCAATAAATAATATCTACTATTTTTTTCCCTTTACAAATGTTTAAAACCGTAGATAACTTTTCTAAAATTATATATAATAAAGCGGGAACAGCCCAAAAATCCTCTAATGCAGTTGGACTTACATTTACATATCCATTAATTTATGCTTGAAAATTGTGGGCATTAGGAAACCCCATTTGAATAAATGACTTCTAATAAAATGATTGATGCATTTAAGACAACATTTGAGCAGATTTAGTTGGTTCAACATTTAGGAAGGTTTACAGACGAAATACCTCCATAAGATAATATCAACTATTTACAAAATATATAAATTAATTAGGAACATTACAATACTCTAGACCGGGTAAGATTTCTTTGATTTAATTCTAAAATGACAGAACGTGTTAAAGTTTATTTGGCAGTAAGTAAAGCACTATTAGCTGTGATAAATAATTCGAACTATACATGCATATACAGGACGGTCCAACGAAAACTTTGTCCGTTGATTTTCGGTATTTAAAATAAAATCTGGAAAAAATCCTCGAACGCGTCGATTATTTATTTTAGAGACAACATTTTCTATTGTATTTTCCACTCTTCAACTACAATCCCTAAGCGAGACCCCGCGAGGGTGACAGTTACCCCCTTTTTTTTTTTATGGGAAGAGGTATCGAGTGAAACCTCAAATAATGTCAAAATCTGTGGAAAAGTTTCTAGTTAATAATTAATTAATTACAAGAGCTATAGACTTCAAAATAGACGCGCGGTATCACTGAACCGTTTTGGCGCAGGTGAATTTCACCCCTAAAACTGCAAAGGTGTTTGCCTATTTCTATTTCTTTTTCCTCAAACAGGTAAATACGAAAAAAAATTTGATCAGTTTATTAAATGCTGAAACTGATCGTCATTTACCTCCATGCAATAAAATAAATTCTGTTCACGTTAAATAGCATTTCGAGTGTAAGTAACATGGTGGCCATGAATTATAGGATTTCGCAATTCCTGCAATGATTCAGGCTGGGTAGCATTCAGCTGACTGCAATCCAATAGAAGAAAATCTATTGGGGTCAAGTCAGGTGAGCTTGGTGGCCACTCAATATGATCCCTTTTCCGGTCCAGTTTTGGAAGAAGTTTTCATCTAAAAATTGACGCACCGGTTGGGCGAAATGCTGAAAAATTATAGTTTCATGGGCTTCTATAATTTTAATTATTTGTGCGAGGGCTCGATGAACAGCATTTTCCAACAATTCGAGATATACTTCCGGACAAAAGGGACCAATTAAGTCATTTCCGTAAATACCTCAAGGCTCAAGTTCACCGCCAAGGGATTGACCAAGTTTATATGCTATCTCTATCGCCCTCCGAGCGATAGAGCCTACCAAAGATTTTTTACAACATTAGCTACCACTTATGACTCAATACAGGCCGATCACCCCAATTTAGAAATAATCGTTCAGGGAGACTTCAATGCCCACAACACCAACTTGCTCAAACATCACACTAAGACCGACAACGAAGGTAGAGAAGCTGAAGCATTTGCCAACAGCTGCGGGCTTACTCAACTTGTAGAAGAACCAACTCGAATTTCAGAGAGAGGCGAATTCGCCGCCCTCCTGGAGCTTTTTCTAACCACCAATCCTGACCAGTACACAATGATTACAGTTGGTCCGCCATAAGGCACTTCCGACCACAAACTTGTTACAACACTTTGTGAATTGCCACTTCTACAGAAGGGTCCAAAATCTGGCATTACAATTCTGCAAAATAGGACGATCTAAGGGAGTTCTGCCTAGATTTTCCTTAGCTCGACGTCTGCTTTCGCACTGACGACCCGTCAGTCTATTGCGAAGAAATTACGCAAGTAATCTCCTCAGGAATGGAAACATACATCATACATCCCAAATTCGATCAAGTTACCGTCAAAAGGAAAGCCCGAGTTCGACAGAAGATGCGAAAGAGCTGTAGGTAGGAAACAGCAAGCCTATAAGTACTGGCAGCAAAATCAGACCGCCGAAAATCGCAATTATTTTGACGAAGCGACAAACGAATGCAAACGTGTGATCGACGAAACTAAGGACAAACAGAATCAAAGGATCAGGAATAAACTTTTCAATGCCCCAGTGTCTCCAGGAATTTCTGGTCGGTAGCAAAGGCAGTAAGTAATAACTTTACAAAAACGTCTTTCCTTGACACCTTTGACAGACGAACGTGGCATCACGGCGACTACAGCCAAGGAAAAAGCAAACATGCTCGCCAAAATGTTTTCATCGCACTCACGATACACATATAACGGTATGTTCTTGCGCAGGCAGAACCTCCCACACAGAAACGTGTGACGTCACCCGGGAACGACGCTTTCGATTCTGCTATATAAGCGTGTATAGTTTTGGGGGATTTTAAAGGACATTTTCGATAATAGGTACGTTCCTAATTATACGTGTACGTGTGTTAACTAAAGAATAAAAGCATTTTCATTCCATATTTATATTAGTAATTATAATTGATATATTATACATAGTTTTACTCTAGAAAATAATTTAAATGTATAACTGGTTATTTAAGTATTATTTCAACATTTGAGAACTAAGTAAAAAAGTCGGGATGAGATTGGTTGATGTGATGTTTATACTTGATGCGTAGAATCGAGGGGCACGCGGTCATGATAGTATTGTTTTATAGTTCATTCCTTCATAAATTAATTATTCTTAATTTACAAAAATTACGTAAATTCAAATATTCTGTACGCCACTGAAGTAGATCAGCTGAGCAAAGTTCTTTTTGATTCTAATATCTTAGCCCATAACATATCCAAAAATAATAAAAAAAATCCCTTGCAAATAAAAGGTCATTAAGCATTAAAAAATTATTCAATTTAATTTATTTAGCTCACAAGATATAGTTTTACCAAACTTAAAGTACAATTTTAATTTTCTTTGTATTGACCTCATTATTTAATAGTCAATATTCTGAACCCTCTCAAATATGTTTTGCCCATTTTTACATATTTATTTCATTTCCACTGAAGTAGACTCGGTTTGCAAAGTACTTTTTGATCCCAATACCTTAGGCCAAAATTTTTTTACATAATAATTTTTTTATCATTCCATTACAAATGTTTCAGTGCTTTGTTTTTTTTTTCAATAAACTAGCAAAACGAATGAGTTTTTTTTTTATTTTACATTTTCAAGAAATTTCAAGATTTTATTGGTTTCGTTCCAAGAAATCTTGGACTTGAGAACTAATTTCTTGTCTTGTCTTGAAAAACAAGGATCATTTCTTGTCATGATCAAGATCAAGACAAAAATCAAGAAGTTGTCAAGGAAATGACGACCCCTACATATCGTACCGGATTTGGTTAAAAAGTAGTTTTTTAAATATACCATTTTTTAAATATAATACTAATTATCAAAAAGGGAAAAAAATTCTTCATAAAAGTTTCGCTTATGTCTTGACAAGGTAATAGAAGAAATCCCATATTTTTTGCTTGTAAGCTAACAAACATATCACAATTTATCGTAACGGATTTCGTTAAAAAGTAGTTTTTTAAAATATACCACTCAAATAACAAAAAGAAAAGGCCCAAATGAAAAAAAATATTCTTCATATAACTGTATTAAAAAAAAATTAACAACCAACGGGGTTCGAACTCAGGCCGCGCCGCTCCGCCGATATAGAGCCGCCGAATCGAGACCTAACCACTTAGAGCCCGTTCCCACTTGTTGGGTGTAGGATCAGACAAAATATCGGGTGCTCTAGTGGCAATACATTTTGTTTAGATCACACGGCCACGAGGGCTGTTGAAACAGAACAATTGCATCGCGAAGACATGGCGCGATTGGGAGCGCAAATCAATGAGCTTTTGTAGCGCTACAGAACCTAACCGATTTTAGCACCCTGGTACCATCGTATGTGAGCATGTGTAAATATTCCTCTCGGCGCGCGTTAAGAAGTTTCACTTCAATCACACTTCAATAATACATGTTGCTTTATTTTTTATACTTGTTTAAATTTTGGCAGATATTTTTTAACCACATAGTGTCTGGCTGGACCGTGAACCGTGACTTGATCGTGGTATATCTAAAAAGAATGTTTAAAGAACGGAACTAAGGCACAGCAGCACCCGAACGTCGAATTAGCGGCAGCTAAAATCACGGTACGGACGTGAAATTAGGATCCATCTCTAGCCATAGGATCTCCCTTTAGAGTATGTGCCACTGCCATAAAAATCATGTAAATCGTGGAAATATGTAATAAAAATAATAAATAATAAAGTAAAGCCTTAATAATTAAAGATACTCACCATCTTTTATGTTAATTCCATCTTCTCTTCGACAAGCACGAATCCACTGATTTGGTAACTCATGTTTAGGAAAATGAAAATATTTAATATTACTCCCTTTGGTGGTCCTATTATTGTTCTTACAAGTAGCCACACTAGCCACAGCACAGTTCGGCATAATCATACTATAAGTTTTTAATTTAAATAATCCTATAACATATATAAACACAAAACAAATCTAAAAATTCACTTAACTAAATAAACTATGACAACGTCAATAGGAACATTTTTCCCGGGTGACGTAGATGCGCGGGTGAGTCAAAAACGAGTCTAGAAATCAGCATACCGTTATATGTGTATCGTGATCGCACTCTACCTTATACGTCCCTCAAGGCAAGGTTCTCCCCACCATACCGAATATCAACACTACCATGGCAGAAGTGAAATTTCATCACCGTGATAATCGTAAAATTCTTAAAGAACTAGATACGCAAAAGGCATCAGGACCGGACGGAATACCTGTCATCGTGTCAAAGAACTGCGCCAACGAACCAACCCGTTTTTTCCAGGCTTTTTTCTCTGTCTTACCGAAAAGGAATTTACCCATCTTCTAGGAAAGTCGCTCGAGTGCAGCCTGTTCCAAATAAAGGCAAGAAAACCGTGCCCTCAAACTATCGCCCAATTACCTTGCTTCCAATAATCTCCAAAGCCCTGGAACGTGTAGTCAATCAGCAACTACTCAAGTACCTCGGGAACAACAGAATAATCAGCGATAATCAATACGGCTTTTGCAAAGAAAAATCGACAGGAGATATATAGGCCTATGTCAATCATATTATATGGAGTAGGGCAACTAAGAACTATGGAGAGTCTTGAGCGATTGCTTTGTATATTTCGGAGGCATTCGACAGAGTTTGGCATGACGGATTGCTCCACAAACTACCGTCCTTTGGCTTGCCGGTTTCCTTAAGAACCCATCTCTGCACATTGCAGTTGATGGACAGATCTCGGACACATACATTCATCATTAACGCGGGCGTGCCTCAGGGCGCAATACAACCAACTCTGTTCTATAGAGTGACCGCCAAAAGTCCCGCATAAATTCAATAAAACTCGCAAGGAAATAAATTTCGAAAAATGGCCAGACGTGAATTTAGTTTTAAATTCCGCTACTTTTTGCATAATTTTTATTTATACAGGATGTATAAAAAAAAGTTATGACGTCATGAGGGGTTTTTCTAATGGAACACCCCATATTTTATTACTTTTTTGAA